>CAIGRB010155005.1:19480-35419 GCA_903798255.1 Fraxinus quadrangulata | reverse complement strand
TTTGTAATTTTCAAAGTATTAATTAGAAATTTCATTCTGAATTATTTGTGTTTTTTGTTGTGTTTATATTTTCTTTTCTTTTTCTTTCTTTCTTTTTTTTTTTTTTTGGTTTTTTTGATTTTTTTTTGGGTTTTTTGGTTTTTTTTTTTTTTTTGAAATTTGTTAATATGTACTTAATTGTTTTAAGTTGGATTTATTTGTACTTTTAAAGAGTTATTTGACTCCATTTGAAATTTTTCTTATTTTTGTTTTTTTTCTACTTTCTTTTATATTTGTTTATTTAAATAGAGGTAAAATTGTCACTTAATGGTCAAAATGGAGGGAAAGCCTAGTTTTGTTACATATAATTTAAAAGGTTGTGCATGGATTATGTTAAAAAATATTAAATGTAGATTTGTTGTATTTCGCAAATGTTGAGGACGATAAATGCAAAATTTTCAATTTTTTAATACCAGTTACTAACTGAATATGACGTATGAATCTCCACTATATTAAGCCCTTGTTTGATCGACGTTATTTTCAAAATTCATTTTTATCTCTCTTATTTTCAATCACACATTCGTCAACAAAATAATATTATATGTAAACTCAAATTTTTTTCTTATTTTTTAACCGCACATTCTTTATCAAAATACTATTTCAAAATACATTTTGAGCAAAAAATGATACTCAAATAAGTTCTAAGTGTTAAAGAATCATTTTTTGAACGATTATTTCTTTGCTATACTTATTCAATAATAATATCCTTAATTTTTGTTGTTTGTCACGTATTTTTACATTGTCATCATTGTCCGTTTGAAAAATTCGAATGAATTGATTAGACATTAAATTAAATCCACTTAAGTATTAATGATTGACATTCATCTTCAAGTATGGATTCATTGTAATTTATTCTAAAATAATATAAATTTAAGTTCATGTATCTGAATTAACATTCATCTTCATGGGCTTGCATTTCACTTATTCAATTATTGACATTCATGTGTAGATTTCACTCTTATGATTCATATTCATCCTAAGTGAATTAATATTCATATTCCTATATGTAATTAAAATAATGTTTATACTAGTATACGATGTAACTATTATTTTATGTTCCAACGTTTTAAAACAATATTTTTACCGTACTTATGAAAGATTTCGAAGTACTTACGAGAGATTTCAAAATAGTTAGCAATGCACATTTGACTATGACAAGTTAAACTTATATGTCATGTTTTTCGTGTCAATAAAAGGATGAAAAATCAAAACCAAAATGCTGAGCTCGAAATGGAACACATTTCATCCTCATTATAAGTAAAACACTTGCTATCAAAATTCGGAGTCAGTTGAACAAAGAAACAGAGCAAATTAAGTAAAGAGTCAAAAATGAAAAGCTAAAGTAAGGAGAAAAACTTGGATGGGATTGTCCTATATGCACACATAATAGGATCATCTATTCAATTAATAATACGTGATCATTTTTATCATAATTAAAATCCACTTTATATCTTTATTACATCTTTTAAATCACTCAATTAAATGACGACACATGTCATTGATATCAAATTTTTATGTTACTTTGTTTTTCTCTATTAATTTTTACAAAATTTAATATTTTTTTTCTGTCTAAAAATTAAATTTTAGTTTTTCTCTCACATTTGAGGATGTTTTCTTACTCGTTTAATTGATTTTCTCTTTCTTTTATTTTTTAGTTAAAAATATACCGACTTGATAAGTGTGAATATTAAACGTATTCACACTTATCTTGTCCATCAGAAGTGATATTTGATAGCAATTTTAAGAACGAGGTACTTAACTTTATGTGTTTGTTGATCATTTTAGGAGAAATCTCAGTATTGGACGAGAACGAATAAAAAAGAATGATAATTAATTAAAACTGGATATATTCTGGAAGTTGGGATCAAGGAATCACGTTTGAAAGTTGAATGATCTCAATTAAAATATCTAAGGACTCTGCATGAAAAAAAAAAAAAAAGAGAGAGAGAAAATATGGACTAAATTGTACAAGTGAAAATTTAATTTCCAGTAATTTGAGATGTCCTAATTAACTAAAAACCTGATTTCCTATTATCTTGAGATACTATTTAAGACCAAAATTGAGGTCTATAAATAAGTTTCTTTCATTCAAACAAAGGACGAGGATGATAATACATTCTTGAGGAAAATATAGGTTCATTCACAAATCCTATTGAATTGTGCCCTAAATTAGGTTTGACTGTTGATTACCAATTGGCCGAGAGATGTAATGCCATCCACAAAAAGAGTTTAAATATACATTGTTGGGATTTGAGTGCTGAAGATCAACAATTGTTTGGATTTTTTCTTCCTTTATTATATTGAATTCGGTGATTTCTTAATCCTCTTATTATTTAATTTCGCAGTTATGAGTGGCTATATAAATCGCTGTTAGGATGAACGATGTAGCTTATGTTTTAATTTTTATTTTATTGAAAAGATTTCATGTGATTTTAATTATGTGTTAATTGCTTATGTGTATTTAATTGACATTTAATTGCTTGTATACCAATTTTTGGATTTAGGAACAGTATTGAGATCGAGGAGAAATATTTATCTAACTCGTGCAATAAGCGACATAGATTTTAATAAGAGATGGAGAGATGCCCTTATAGTTTATGCAATTTTGATTTAATTTCTATGAATTAAAGCACTTATATGTGTATGAATTATATAGAAATATAGTAAATTCAAGCAGATGAATAAGTCTAGTTTTCCTCGAGAGAGACTCGGATCAAAATTGGTTAATTTGATTACTAATACATAAGAAAAAACGTTTAAAAAATGTTAATTGATCTAGGTGAATTCGAAATTCTAACCACTTAATCCCTTATATCTTCACAAAAGTCTTCCAAGTGAATATTGATGTATTAACAATTTAGTTATAACGTAAACTCTTGATTGATAATTAGTCACCACATTAATTTAGATTTAAATTATATTATTATTTGTCACAATTCGTGCACTTGGCGGAATCACATTTCATATATGTAAATAATATTGTTAGGTTTTTAGTATTGGCGATTCTGTGGACAAAATGACTAATTAGTACCATGTTGTAAAAGTCAAGGACCTAGAGTGCAATTTGTACAAATTGGTTTATGAGTTCTAGGGTTCGAGCATAAAAAGAGGAGAAACACGTTGCAGTATTTTCGCTATGTCTGGGCACTACTCGAGCGACAAAAATAGAATCGTCGTCACTAGTCTGTTGCCCGGCTCTCGCTCGAGTGAGAGGTCGTCGCTAGCTCCTAGCTTGAGCGCCAGTGTTACGCGGCTAACCCTAATTCGCGATTTTGGAGAGTTTTACATGACTCATACTATTTATACATCTCCAACTATAAATACATATGCTCTTGAACGAAAATTGTTGGTTGCTTCATTGTGCTACAATTGTAAAATGTTTTCATATCATTGTTAGAGATATCTAAGATGCAATTCATTGATTGATTCATCTACATTATTCCTAGTTTTGAAAAAAAATATTAAGGTTTCGTTAATCTAAAACACATAGCTTCCTTAATACTTTGAAGAAGTGATTCAAGCATAGGAAGAAAAATAGGAATAGGTAATTCTTGGGTATGCACTTGGAAAAGACGTGTGCAGAAGATCGTGAGATTGAGACATCATATTTTGGTAGAATATTGTGAGTTTGTAAGTAGAGTAGAACTTGGAAGCTACATGAGGTAGATCAGGAGGGTAAGCAGGTTGGTTGGACAGTACTACAATAGTAGATCGCAAGCCTTGAATGAACAGTAGATCTTGGAGTTGCAGGATTTACAACAACTAGTGGAAATAGTTTGGAATTGAACCGTAACCCATATTGTCTATAGTGGAGGTAACTGGCTTGGTCCCGAAATTTTACCCAGTTAGATTTCTCCGTCATCAAACTTTGCGTTATTTATTGTTTTCCCAATATTACAACTGCGGTAATTCAACATAGAAAATTGGATTGTGTGCTTAACCATCTAAAAACTAATTAAAAGTGACTTGTTGCTTTAATTAGCATTATTCTGCACGTAAGGTCAAACTTAGTTAGTAAACTTCGTATTTTCAACTTGGAGAGCAATAAACTCCAAGGAAATATACTATCAGAAATTGGAAACTAGAGAAGTTTGATTGAGCTAAAACCTTTCTGATAATAATCTCACTGGAATTATACCAAAGGTGGTCATGAGTGTGTCATCTCTTTCAATTGTTTAAAACATGGCGAAAAATGCATTGTTTGGTTCTTTACCAGTTGAAGTAGAAAAGTTGATAAATCTAAAGGAGTTGGATATTTCAGAAAAAATTTATCGGGCAATATAACTAGTAGCCTGAGAAGTTGCCTAAATTTGGAGAGTTTGCTTATGCTTACTAATCTGCTTCAAGGACTGAGAGTTTGAAAGCATTAAAAGGCTTAGAAGAGAGAGATTCATGACATAATAACTGTTGGGGAAAAGTTCCAGGATTCTTCGGTAATTTTTCATATCTAAAAAAACTAGATCTTTCAATCAATAATTTTGAGGGAGAAGTACCAAATGAAGGGATTTTTGTGAATTCAAGTGTGATTTCAATAGCGGTAAACACTAAATTCTGTGGTTGAGCTCCAAACTTGCATCTGCCTACCAGCATGCAAAATCCACCACTCAAAATTAACAAAATATAAAATATACTTACAAAAAATTTAGGAAATTTTAATAATTATAGCATATAAATTTGTAAAAAATAAGATACTGGTGAATGTTTTCACTATTTAATAAATAAATTAGACTGGATTAACATATTAACACAGATGTAAATTTACTGTGGGGAGTTTACCCTTTGAGCACGGACATGTGACTAGTTTTCTTGCATTAAAATGCTCAAAGTTTGTTGAGATTCAACTCCTGGTAATAAGCAAGAAACCACCTGGTTCACGATCCGTTCCTCCTTCCCCCCACCCCACCTCACCAATTTTTCTTGTATATACAGGTACGCATCCCCATTGTTCACACATCTCTAGCCACTGATTAATTAACACTTCAAGAAAATAACACACACAGAGAGGAAGCGGTTTCTGTAATATTCTTTCTGGAATCATTATAGATCGAGATTAAACGTGAGCGATGAAAACATTACCAGGCTCATGTTTGAAGATTTTTCATGCAAATATAGAGCAAAGGATAAGAGCAATTTGGTGCCCAAGGCATGTTTTTCGGAGCAGACAGGAAACTGGTTTTCTTGAACATTGGAGGAATGTTGATGTTATAAACACAAAACAATTTACTCCATTTTCGCAGCTTCTGCTATGTCAAAATCTGACACTCAGGTGCTGAATTTTTTAAAAACTTTTAGCCCTTTATTTATGTTTTTGTTATCTCGATTTGCAAGAAAATTCAAGAGGTTATGACGGATTCATTTTGTTGTAGGGATTTATTTCGCTGTTTTATTTCTTAGTTTCCGATAAGGTACATTTAGTATTGGAGTTTCCTCTAAAAACAAAACCAAATTGCTCAAGCTTTTATAAGCTAATTTTTCTTTTCATATTTATGTAAAACCAACTAATGTGGTCCAAAAATATTATTAATAAATTAATTAANGATGGAAAGTGAATAGTTTTTTCGTGACCCTTGGACTGCCTCTCTCTGCCTATAAAAGTGAATGAAACTCATCAAATTATCTAATTTCAATTACAGTGAGGAAAAGAGAGAGAACATTTTCTAGATTTTATTAATTCCTATTTTGCATGTTCAAAATATTCAATTATTGCTATGGATCAAGGTATGTTTTTTGATCAATTAATCTATACGTGAAAATTATGAATTCTAAAGATCTTGGGATTA
Source organism: Fraxinus quadrangulata (assembly GCA_903798255.1). Taxonomy (NCBI): domain Eukaryota; kingdom Viridiplantae; phylum Streptophyta; class Magnoliopsida; order Lamiales; family Oleaceae; genus Fraxinus; species Fraxinus quadrangulata. The sequence goes on along the minus strand of CAIGRB010155005.1, from coordinate 29,600 downwards.
GGATTATATAATTGCTTACAATTTAAGTCATGTGGGCTCACAAGATCTTAGCTCATTTGAGAACAAAAGCTAGATGTGAACATAGATCAAGGGCTGCAAGTGAAAAAATATTTCGGATTTAGATGTCTGAAAATTGACATTGTACATTGAAACATAAAATGTACAAAGAAAAAGATATTTTAGTGACTGTTAGAACGAAGAATATCTTTCGTATCGGATAGAAATTAACTGTGATTATGCACTGCGTTCATCATACTGTTGCAGACTCTTTTTGAAAATGAAGAAGAAATTCAGACCAAAAATGATGCAGGTAATCCTATTTTTTCTCCGTGTTTGTCATATTTTTCAATCTCGTTAAGTTACTTTCCTATTAGTTTATTTGCACAGTTAGCGTAGAATCTTTTATTTCACAGTTATTTGTTTTCTGTTTAAATCATAGCTTATAATTTCTAGCACACTTGTCCTAAAATATGGTTTCTATTGTTCTACAGACCAACCCAAAACTGTCCACGTCAGATTTAAATTACAAAAGGAATGCAAATTTGGCCAACGTATCCTAGTAGTAGGAGATGATCCCATTTTTGGGTTGTGGGATCCATCTGATGCAGTAACGTTAAATTGGTTCGATGGCCATGTATGGAACATTGAGCTGGTAAGGATCGTAACAAGTCTTATTTCATTCAAAAATTAATTCTCATATTCCTATATTTCATTACCCGTTCAATAAGGATATTCCCAGTGGCAAATTGCTCAAGAACAAGTTCATACTGAAAGGAGATACTGAAACTGTCTTGTGGCAACGGCGGCCTGATCGAATTCTTGAAACATGGGAAACGGAAAAGACAATAACTGTTTTCGAGGATCGGGATGACCCCCCAACTCCAGAAAATTATAGAGGACGAACTCATTATTGATCAATCCAATGAGTTTTATTTTGAACTCTGAATTGCAAATAGTTGCCGAGAACTTGACTCAACTAATGGAGAAGCCAGTGATCGAGTAATCCCTGTCCATTGTTGCAGAAAGCATTACCGAGGAAAAGAAAGAGTTGGGTTTTGATACAAGTGATGAATTATCGAGTCTAAGAAGTATCGTGTTGACGGGAAAGTTGAATCTTGCATGATAATTGAATATATGCATTATCCATTTAGTGTTGGAATGTATATAAATCCATGTATCTTGTATATTGAAAGACAGAGAAATTATTCTGCAGTACTGACGTCAGACAGAATAATGATTATTTCGCAAGCTAGTTTTACTAAGAAATTCACTGGGAAGAACGCAAGATTAACGCCGAAAAACACAGAGGAAAACGTCTCTGAAGTTTAAAAATTTTTTTTATATCCAGCAATCATGAAAATAAGTCCATAAGCCGAACTTTATAGCAAAAATCCTAATTTTACCAAAAATGAGAAAATTTCAAAAATCACGTCAAATTAAAATAAGGAATAAAATAAGTAATCTGCGAAAAATCTAGCCCAAATCGAATTAGAAATCATCTCTCAAAAGTGAACAGAACCTCAATCACATCTTTCTACGTGCTTGTTTGTCTCCCATTTTGGGAGAAGAAATAGAGTTTTGAATAGTATTTTTTGGAGAATGTGTGGTTGAAAAGTAAAGTAATTTTATTGATTTGTGTGTAGAATATTTTATTTGGTGAATATGTGGTGGAGAATCTTACTGTAACAAATAGAGTTTTAAATTAATTGTAGACAAATAAAGGCTTATTTTCAACCTAGGAGACTTTAGATAAACATGTTAAACATAATTCTCTAGCCTTGAAATCCGTGAGAAATACCCGGACCTAATCTTCTAATTCTGATTCACTGGATGATGAGGAGTTAGCGTACCTGGCTAAAAAATTTCGAAAAATGTTTAGGAAGAAAAATAACACTCAAGAGAGACATAAAGGTGGCCTGAGTGAATCTAGGAGAAAATCTAAATCGGTGAGGTACCATAATTGTCGAGGTTTCAATCATGTGAAGAGAGAGTACCCTATTAGTAGGAAAAGTAAAGAGAAGGCTATGAACGCTACTCTTACTGCCGATAAATCTAGCTCAAAGATTCTGAGTACGAGATCCGAGCATTAAGATAGTGAGAATAATTTAGCTTTCGTTACTAAGGTTAAGAAAGCATCTGACCAGGGGAGTGAAAGAGAAGAGTACTTAAATAGTGATAAGGATTCTGATGAAAAGTCTATGAGTGAGGAAGATATTTAAGAGGCTTATGATAAGATGTATGAGGAAAATCTTAAGATTCTTACTAAAAACAAAACCTTGAGTGCCAAAAATAAGGAACTTGAATTGGAAAATGAGAAGTTATTAGTGCACATTAATGAATCTAGCTCAATCCCGAGTGAAGTGAAATCCATAAATGAAACTTTAAAGACTCAGATTAAGAATCTCACCAGTGAGCTTGATAGGTCCTCTAGGAGAGTCAGCGAGTCGACCACTGAGAAAGAAACCTTAGAAATCTAGTTTAAGAACCTTTTGAGCGATCTAAAATATTCTAAATCTCAACTGCTTGCCTTCTCTAGTGGTTTTGAAAAGTTAGATAACATTTTAGAAATAGACAAGCTGGCTGGAAATAAGGGATGTCTAGGTTTTACGAAAAACATTGCTAGTACTTCTAAGACCATCACGTTTGTCCATGCCACTGACCAGCCTAAATATTGGGGATAATGGATTTGTTACACAGAGGCCTACTAGACAATGTAGGACCCGTCGGCCTAGGAATAGACATCAGCATCCACATGAAATTGGTTCTAGGTTTGTCCCGACCTGCTTTTACTGCGGTGAGTTAGGACACATACGTCTTAGATGTCATCAATTTTTGAACAGAAATAGTAATCGGAACTTAAATAGAAATAAAGATCAGGAGTTTGTTTGTCAGATTGACTTTTTTACTAATCAAGTTGTCAATTGACGAAATTAATGACATAGATGAATATGAATATTCCTGTCATTAGGTAAATTTGGGTGAAAAAAGTGTCTGAAAAATTTTGAAATAGATCACAGTGTTTTTAAAGGTAAGAGCATTTGCATACCTAACTAATTAGGTATTTTTGGTATATGTTCGTGCTTTATCATTGTATGACATTGATTTATGCATACATCATATTTATTTATTTATTTTATAGGTAGAAAACTCATGTATATTTTTTTATTATTGTGTGTTTGACATTTTTATTTTGTGTGGCGCATTCATGTCTTTAAAAAAAATTGAAAAATATATATAAAAAAAAAAGAGATGTAAATTTTTAAGACAACATTCTTAAAATTGTATGTTGTGATCATGTATGGGCATAATTGATGAGCTGTAACATAGTTTTTATTTCTGGTTTATGTTATTTATGGAGCACTTAGTATAGGTGTCTTCATGTACCATTTGTAATGCATACACTATGATATTGTTAGTTGAACTATATCGCGTATGTGGGATTTAGAATGACGACACACGTTAGTAAGGTGATTTTGAGCATGAATTGACCATATTTATTAGACCTAAGTTCAAATTTATCTCCGGTAATAAAAAACTCAATCTTATTTTCTTTTTCAAAGCCTATTTGACTCAAACAATTAAGCTTACAGGGTTTCTCATAACCTGGTATGGTGCCTATGGCCAACTGACTTGGGTTAATCGGCTTAAAACTCTCTACAATGGTCATTTTAGTAGCTTAATGGAGAAAAACCTGCGCTTAAGATGTGAAAAATAATAATGTGCTTGAAATATTGAAAGATGTAAAAATAAAATATCCTTAAAGTTAGGGGGAAAAAAGAAAATTTTCATACAAAATGAGCTTTACTTTGTAGGTCCTAATGTGCTTTAAAAGCATAAAAACATGTTGTAAGTTTGCAGTAAAGAGGAGAATTGGCATTGCATTGCATTACATATCATAATACATAAGCAGTTTGAGTTTTGATATTTTGTGATTGCATAGTATATGCATAGCAGTTTGAGTTTTTGATGTTTTGTGATATAAATGTTTCGGTAGGCGTTTTGATTGATATTAATGTCACGTCTCAAGCTAGTATGCCTATACATAATTTTGAATTTCAGTTGTTACATATCCTGTATCACGTATTTTTACACTTGATATTTGAGGTTTGGATTTCAAGAAACAGATTTGACAAGGAATGTAAGAAACAGAGATTGGGTAGTTTGGGTAGTTTAGAGTTTTTTTTTTATTTTCCTTGACTTATTGTATAGTTTTGTCATAGAATTCCAAGAGTGAGTTTGTTAGATTTCTAGTATTGACGATTCTGTGGACAAAATGACTAATTTGTAACGTGTTGTAAAAGTCAAGGACCTATGATGCAATTTGTACAAATTGGGTTATGAAGTCTAGGGTTTGAGCATAAAAAGAGGAGAATCAGTCGTCGCATTTTCACTAGCCTATCATCTGGGCATTGCTCGAGCAACAAAAAAAGAATCGTCGTCACTCACCTGTCGCCCGACTCTCGCTCGAGCAAGATACCGTCGCTAGCTCATAGTTCGAGCGACAGTGTTACGCGGCTAACCCTAATTCACAATTTTGGAGAGTTTTACACGGTCCATACTACTTATAAATCTCCAACTATAAATACGATGCTCTTGCTCGAAAATTGTTGATTGTTTCATTGTGCTACAATTGCAAAACGCATTCATATCATTGTTAGAGAGATCCAAGATGCAATTCATTGATTGATTCATCTACATCATTCTTGTGTTCTAGCAATTGAGTTTTGAGAAAATATTAAGGTTCGTTAATCCAAAACACTTGGCTTCCTTAACACTTTAAGGAAGGGATTCAAGCATAGGAAGAAGAAAGAGAATAAGTAATTCCTAGGTATCCATTTGGAAGAGACGTGCGAAGAAGATCGTGAGACTGTGACAACATTTTTTGGTAGAAGATTGTGAGTCTGTAAGTATAGCAGAACTTGAAAACTATAGGATGTAGATTAGGAGGTCTAGCAGGTTGGTTGGACAGTATCTACGATAGCAGATCACAAGACTTGAATGAACAGCAGATCTTGGAGTTGTAGGGTTTACAACAGCTAGTGTTATTTATTGTTTTCCAAATATTACAACTGCGATAATGCAACATAGGAAATTGTATTGTATGCTTGACCATCTAAAAACTAATTAAAAGTGATTTGTTACTATAATTAGCATTATTCTGCATGTAAGGTCAAACTGAGTTAGTAAACTACATATTTTCAAACATAAATAAAAAAATTAATTTATCACTTTAAATTAACAATGAGTACATAATGCAAGGTTTATGAAAGATTTGTTGTATTGTCAAATTCTTGTTTTGAGTTGCTGAAAATAAGAAGTTTTTGGTAAAACATTTGTAATCCTTGATGTGTACTTATTTATTCATTCTTTTTTTTAATGAACCGTTGACAAAATAATCCCTCCATATTGAAATCAATGAGAACAACAAGATAAAAGCGGAAGCATACCTTGATCCATAGATATTTGATCGATTACTTGAATTTTATTCTCTATTGATGGGGATGCAGAGAATGAAGAATCACTATCAAATTGGGGACCAGGACCCCTTAAAATAATAATAATTGAATAGTTATTATCTTTTAATTATTTCAAATTGATCTCTCATCAATTTAAAACAACCTTCCCGGTTTCTACACTATATTTCCATGAAACCTAATACCCATTAGGCAAAATTAACTTTATTGCATCACTTTAATTGACTAATCTTTAAACAATAGCACCACACATTTTAATGTATTAGATGTGTGGCCTCATATATGTTGGAATTTTCCAACAAATCAATCCACTACAAAATGTCCGTCTAGAAACTAATATGAATCTCTTGACCTCTCTCAATCCACAACGCAATACAAATGTTAACATTCTTAGAAATTGGAAGTTTGTGGTGAATTTTAGAAGGTATTATCTTCTTCTAACATCAAGCACATAATGCTAAGTTATATTTAATGATGGACTATGGATTCCTTAATCAATAGAATGGACTCTTTGATCTCTTCTTGATGGTGCATGTTCGGTTGAATCCCGCAAGCGTACTGATTCATTGTACAAGTAATAATTGCGATGAGAGATGTTGCCCCACATGGAATAAAGCTCAATTCTAGTGTATTTGATATATTTAAATTTCGTTATTGTAACAAAAGATAATTGATTTGTCTCTAATTACGTTTTATAATTACGAAAGCAATAAAAATTGGTTTTAAATCAAATGTGAAAGAACGTATTGGATTTCCAACTCCACTAATAAGCTCTTAATTCCAATCCTCAACATGTGATAATTAACTCAATTAATCCAATTCTAACAATTGATAATTCCACTTTTATTTTCTTTTACAAGATATAATAAACGGATGATTACCACGAGACAATCATATTCATAGTCTGAATTCATATGACAAATATACATTGACATTTAGGATTATCACACACAATCACACACCTTAAATATTATTCCTAATATTTATTGTCCGTGTATTCCATAAACAATATTCCACCTACCGTGAATTTTCAACACTACGAATAAGCAACTTATTGTCTTAATGGTGCACAAACATTAAAACAATGTAATTATGAATATTTATGGAATCGTAATGCAAAAATTAAACTAAAAACACACAGTCTCGAATAAAAAACTAAGAATCAAAAAATTGTCATCCACCCAATATAGAGAAGTTTAGCCTAGCATATTCATGTATGAATTACATAGAAAATAAAAGAAACCCATCACCTAAATCATTAAAATAGGAAGAATATCTGTAAATCTTCAATTAAAGCCTTCACATCCAAATCCAAGCAATGAATTCTTTGTTCTTCAATGTAAATATTCTCTATTTTCTCTCCATATTCGGCTCCCATTGTTCTGGATGTGTTCTCTTTTTTATAAGATGTGAAAGAGATTGCTTACCGAAATAGAATAAGGAAAGAAAGCTTTTTCCCATTTTACACTGAGGCACAAGCTTTGCTGTTTGTGTCCGAGACGCGCGCCTCGCCTGCAGGTGAGGGCAGCCTTTTGGGGGCTAAGTCGCTTGAACTTTCTTCAAGGTCTTCGTTTCGTCCTTCTTCACTTCTTTTTGCTCATTTTGCTTATTTTTTTTGTCCAATTGAGTTCTTGTGATCTCAAGTCTTTGTTCCTCTCTCCAAACCAACTTTTCTTGTTGTCTTGGAAGCACCCCGTTTTGTGTCTGAGGCACACGGCTTGGCTTGTTTTTCTTTTGGGGGCCAAGTTGGCCCTTGAACTTTCTCCAAATTCTTCTTTTCGTCCTTCTTCACTTCTTTTTACTCGTTTCGCTTAATGTTTTGTCCAATTGAGTTCTTACAATCTCGAATCTTCATTTCTCGCTCCAAGCTAACTTTCGATTATTTGCATTTTAATCCATAGATCCTATTTTTGCTTCAATTAAGCCTTTTTCTTGCTCATTTTTCTCCAATTCCATCGTATTCATCGATGTAAATCTAAAACCCACAATAAACAACGAATTAAGTCATTCCAATCCAAATATCAATAAATATTCATGTTTTGAATAAATAAGTGTATAAAATATACTTATCAATGCCTAAAGAAATCGTGTTTGAAGCATAGTTTCTCTAGAAACAATACAATAAAAGTAACACTGGAGCCGGTCATTTTTAATCATTTTCATGTGTATGCATACATCGTTAATTTGGTCAGACATTCAAGGAGTTTTACGTGATTTCTTCATGCCTTAATGCAAGGAACTATCAAATTTGAAACAATGATATTTGTTATATTTATAAATTACGTGGCATACGCATGATGGAAGGGGTCCCATATATGTTTACTCGGCATTGATATTGAATTAGATCGGACCATTTAAATCAAACAACTACTTTTTGGGTCTAGACACCGTCCCGGTTCAACGGCCCATCTAGGCCCATTCCACTTCCTTTATATTTGTAAGTCCATCTGACAATTAAAGTACGTTATTCTAATCCTAGCCAAATCCTCTTTCCATCTCTTGCACTCATATTATATCTCATCTGACAGTTGACTTGATTGCCATAGAACAAACGGCCATTGAAACTTTTTCTCGATTAGCGGCTTTTGCCTCCTAATAGTGTGTAATAATGCTAAGGGAATGTCTATGTGGAGGGAAGGTGAGCAATATCTACATTTTTATTGAATATGGCGGAGAAAAAATGAAATAGCAGCTGCAAACAGACGTACTTAGTTGGAATTATGATGCCTTAATTAAAACGAAGCCTACAAAAGGATATGTAACCAGCTAATAACAACTTGTCCATTAGAGTTTCGAGTAGTAATTGATTTTAACGAATTTTGCATTTGAAATATATAAAACCACCCTGGTTCAATTTGTAGAGGTTGGCCCGTAGACTTACACTTGTGTCCATAATAGTTTTTTGGATTTCCTTGCAGCCCTTCTGAATTTAAGATGTAGAGACCTTTTTCGCTTTTCCCTGCCTCTAGTGTATTCGGTAATTATTTGAAAAGATTCACTGATATTCAATAAGAAAACATTAAGTTTATGCAGATGACCTTTGCTGAAAGGCTAGTGTAAAATGAGTATAATTGCCTATAAATCTTACTTTCTGATTTTGTCTCAAATTTTATGTTTACTTCCATGAAGTTCAAAATAATGAGAGAATGGAGTAGTATAATCTTCGACATTCTCTATAGAAGAACTTTGCTGACTTGATTCATTTTCTCACTGCTATTTTCTTATGACATGTTTGGAGTAGTTTATGAACGGTTTAAATTATAAATAGATAGAAATAAGTGTTGGATAAGTGAGTAATACTTGTGGGTTTCGTGAATTAAGTGGATAAAAAGATGTTTGACTATCAAACAAGAATCTAACACTTTTCCCTTTCAAAATATTTAGAGTGCTATCAAAATGATGGATTTCTTTCGTGTATGTTGAATCAAGAAAATGAGTATGCGAGCTCACATCCCCTGTGAGCAAGGGCTAAGTACACCTAACGAAATATAGAAGAGTTCGCAAGAAAGAAGGGCAAACCATTCCCTCGAATTTTCAAGCTGGCAGAAACCGTTATTAAAACATGGGTAGGTGAATATGTAAAACATGACTTCTAAACCAATGAATAACATGTGAACGTAATAACAGAATCAATTATCAATTCACTAACTGCCACCTGTTTCTTTCTAAACTGACTAAATCGCTCCCAAAGCCTCAAAGAAATCTATAAATACTCTCGTCGAAGAATAGGAAAGTATGTAAATTCAAATATCTCCTTCGCAAATACCTAATTTTCCTCTTTCTCCATTTGAGCATCAAAACCAGAGATCTTATGAGGAGAAAATCCTGGCTAGATAAGAGAAACTTGTTGGTTTTAATTTATAGTAAAAAATTGGTGACATCTGTGAAAAATTGAACAAAGAACACCATGAATTTGTCCATTGGAGTTGGGAAATCAATGAAATATACAAAAAATAAGTCAAACGAAAGTGAATCGGAGGAGATGAAGGAGTTTAAGGTTGGGAATAAAAAGATCAGCTGTGATCCAGTTAGCACAAGTACAAGTTCAAAGCAGTGGTGGGAGGATATTACAGTGAGGCTGCGAGAGGATTTGTCCCCTACTTGATGCCGATGTCTACAGAATAGGAAGTTGGCGCAGAGACCATACAGAAAATAGTCAAAGACCTCGAAGCGCTAAGGACAGAACATGCTGCTCTAAGCACAAAAATATAGTATTTGAAAGGTGAATGTATTTGATGAGATACAATTTCATAAACCTTTAGGAAGACAGGTAATCCACAATATCTAACATCTTCAATTAAATCTATAGAACCTAAAAATGAAAATTCAGGTTGTTGAGATTTGGGTTCCAAAACACCAATTAATCCGGGCTCAGTCTCCAATCCAACGACACCACAATTCGACCAAAACTCCCAACCAATGCCCAAGAACCGGTTGCTATGGTTTCTGCCGAAGGGTTGCCCACAAAGGACGGGGGTGGAGAGTATGGTAGCCTCTAGGGTCGGCCACAAAGGCTAGAAGAGAAAAAGATGTCAAGGCAAGCACTAAGCAAAGAATGGAAATCCTCTCTCTCAACAAAACGGCTCCAACACTTTCATTCACCCCACATGAATAGTAATGGGCAATTGCATATATAGGGAGACAAT
>CAIGRB010155005.1:0-15647 GCA_903798255.1 Fraxinus quadrangulata | reverse complement strand
GTTATAGGATCGGTCCGAGTAATTGTGGTGTCGATATTTAACTTATCCAACATCGATTTTACATCATCGTCCAGGATTTATTGGGTATCAAAACCCAACACAGGTCATTGAGAAGAGGTAATAGTTATTTACGCAATAATAATTGGACAATATTTTTACCGTCTGCTCTTAAACAATGGAAGTAGAGAGAATATTTTGTAAGAAGAAGCTTTTGATCGAATGTAGAAATATAATCCCTGAATTCCTATGCCAAACCCTCGCTGCTTCACTAGAGGCGGTTCAATCTCTCACAGACAAACCACTATGTTAGTGAAAATAAGCGGTGAGCCCCAAGTTATCAGAGCTATATGGATTTCATTATCATAAAGGAAAAATATGTATACAAAAAAATCTTTGTAGAGCCTGCCATGAAACAATCGAACATAATCATCTTCCTCCATCAAGCATATCTGAGGTTTTCTACGAATAAGAGCGAAGTGTCTTTAAAGCGTAATCAAGGAACCCTATGCAGGAATCATAAAAATAATACGAGATGAAGAGCTATAAGAGCTTACAAGAAGAATATAATTACTATAGTCGAAATAAGTAATCCCGAGAAGAAATTTGAAATCGATAACTCAATCGATCCTCACATAACTGACTACATGTTAGAGGCAGCTGCAGTCGAGAAATTGGAATGTTTTTTCATTAGTTTAGATGATACAAGTGAGGCTCTGAAAATTGGTAAGGAATTAGGCGAACCTATGCAAGGTTTGCTAAAAAAATTTCTAAAAGTGAACAAAGATGTGTTTGCCTGGAAACATGCTGTTATGGTGGGAATAGATCCCTAGGTAGCGCGTTATGCCTTGAAAATTGATCCCAAGATAAATTCCAAAATGCGAAGATGACGGTTAATGAGCACGAGAAGTGCGAGGCATTAAAAATTGAGGTAAACAGATTGTTAGAAAATGGCTTTATCAACAAGGCTCAGTACTAGTTTGGGTGGTAACCTGCTATTAGTATCAAAGAGCAACAAAAAATGGTAAACGTGCCAAGACTTCACTAACTTAAATAAGGCATGTCCAAATGATAGTTTCTCCCTCCCGAGAATTGATCAGCTAGTGGATGCAATTACAAGACATGAATGACTAAGTTTTATGGATGCATATTCGAGATATAATCAAATTCCCATGGAACAAATGAGAAACAAACGGCCTTCATAACAGATGAAAGCTTATATTACTATAAGCTAATGTCAATTGGGATAAATAATGCTGGGCCACTTATCAAAGGCTAGCAAACAAAATGTTTACGGACCAATTAGGAAAAATGATGGAAGTACATCGATGACGTGCCGATAAAAAGCCTTCAAACTGGAAGAGGCTTAAAATATTTGGAAGAAGCCTTCAACGTATTACTAAAATATAGAATGAAACTAAATCAGGTAAAATACGCCTTTGAAGTCAAATCTAAAAAAATTCCTAAAAATATATGGTCAATCAGTAAGGTAAAGAAGCGAACCCCGAAGTTTCCCAACAAAGTCAAAGAAAGTACAAAGTTTAACAGGAATGGTCGCCACTATAAGCAAATCTATATTGCGAAGAATAAACAAATGTTTCACTTCCTTCCAAGTGTTGAAAGCAAGAAAAAAGTTTGAATAGGGTAATGCGAGCATGCATTTCAGGTAGGAATGACAATATGACGAGTGTAGGGAAAGTCGACTGCTCTCGTCCCTTGTCCCGTCGGGTATTATTGTCACTTTGTTTCAACCCCATATCCGGTTGGGAAGGGACGAGATGAGACAGGTCCACTGTCCATTTTATTTTTATTTATTTATTTTATATTTTGTCTTTACTTTTATTATATCTTTAGTTATTGAATATTATTTCTGTTTTTTTTTTCCAATTTGTTAAAAACAACTCATGTTCTCTTTAAAAATAATGGTAAATCTTTTTTTGTGTTTGATAAAAAACCTAATCTCGAAATTAATTTTAAACGAAATGGGGACCATGTTTTTCGTACCCACTCCATACTTGATTTGAGGCAACGACCCTCGTCCCATCCGTACTCCGTTTACTCAATTAGGCGAGTAAATTTCATCCCTTTCCGGGCAGGGTCAGCGAGTATCAAATTAAATAGAGTTTTTTGTCATCCCTAATTTCAAGCTTTGAAAGAGAACCTAGGAAAAGTGTCACTATTAGCTAAATCCGTAAATGGGAAAAAAGTTACTTCTATATTTAAAAGTTTCTAAAGTGGTATCTATCCTGGTAAAAGAGGAAGGAGAGCAATAGTTACCATTTTATTACGTAAGTAGAGCTCTACATGGGGCAAAAGCGAGATATCCAGATATGGAAAAGCTGGCCTTTGCGTTAATCGTAGCACCAATGAAGATTGCAATCATACTTCCAAAGCTACAATATCGAATTACTAACCAATTCTCACTTAAGCAAGTACTAGAACAACCTAGCGCGTCAGATAGGCTAATGAAATGGACAATAGAATTGGAACAATTCGAGATAAGTTATAAGGGACGATTCACAATTAAAGCAGCGGAACTGTCAGATGTTCCCATTCTTTAAGAAGAGCATGACAATTATTTGTAGACGGATCATTAGGAGACATTGACGTCGAGGCAGGTATAATTTTAACAAACCCAGATGGATACAAATTGAACTGTGCATTAAGGTTCACGTTTAAAGCAACCAATAATGTGGCTGAATGTGAAACTTTATTGGCATTCCTATGACTGACAAAAGAAATGAAGGCTCGAAATATAGAAGTAAAATGTGATCTGCAATTTGTGGTAATCAGATGAACAAAAAAATTGCGGCCAAAGATAAAATGATGGCTACCATCTCGTAGAGGTTACACAGTCATCTCAGTACTTTAACAAATTTGAGCTCTCTCAAATCCCTACAGAGGAAAACAAATATGCATATGCATTGTCAACACTAGCGAGCACAAAGGATGTAGATTTTTCAAAACAGTGCCCATGGAATTGTTGCCAAAACCATTAGTTAACCAAAAAAGGGAAGAAACTCTATGGATATAGGATAAAATTTTGTGGATGCAAGACATCCTATCTTATCTAAAAAGCGGGATGCTCCCTGAAAATAAAAAGGTGGTACAAAAGTTATGGATAAGAGCCTTGAGATATACACTAGAGGGTGATATCTTATTCAAGCAAGTGTATAGACTTTATCTGCTTAGTTGTGTAAATGAGGATGAGGCGACGTATGTAATGAAAGAAATACATAAATGTACATATGAAAACCACGCTAGTGAACACTCCCCGGCACAAAAGGCCTTCAAACAACGATATTACTGACCTAATATGAGAAAGAAAGCTATGAATTTCACTAGAAAGTGTAAAAAATGTCAGAAGCTCACACCACACTGTGACAATCGATATATGAGCTGTTAACCAACAGCAGCCCTTGGTCCTTCTCAAAATAGGATATTGACTTCGTTGGACCATTGCCTAAAAGAAGAGCGAAACCCCTCGCAAATATCACCAAGGCTAATACTTACAAATTCATTTGAAAAAACATAATCTGTTGGTTTGGAGTACCGAACTCTATAATCTCAAGTATTGGTAAGCAAATCCAAGGGAAAAAGTTGAAAGTACTGTGAAACGAACTGGTGTTCCGTAGGCACTTTTCCACTCCATATTACCCTCAAGCTAGTAGACAAGTGGAGGCAGTAAATAAGACGCTAAAAACATCTTTAAAAAGTTGGATACAACGAAGGGATTATGGGCTAATGAACTGTTGCAGATTTTATGGTCCTAGCATTCCACCACGAAAATTGCTACAAGAGAAATTCTTTTCTCATTAGTTTACGGAATGGAAGCCATGGTGCCAGTCAAAATCAACGTAAGTTCGGCGAGGAGAATGGGCTATGGACGAAGAATAAAATGAAGAAGTTATAAACACGAACGTAGACCTTATAGAGGAAAAGCGTGAGGACTCTCAAATTAAGCTCGCTATATACTAGAAGAAGATGAAAAGATGTTTCAATTTCAAAGTTCACAAGAAAAGCTTCAAAGTAGGGGACTCAGTGCTAAAGAAAGTATTTTTCGCAGACAAAGAGATTAGCTCCTGTTCATTAAGTCCAAAGTAGGAAGAACCATACACATTAATCGAAGTTATTGGATCAGAAACATATAAGCTTGCAAAAGAGGATGATAAACCTCTTAAACATCTTTGGAATATCATGTATTTAAAATAGTATTATCAATAAAATGCGAGCACAATAAAGTCAAATTATCGTAGCATTGGTCCTGATAAAACCCAATTTAGTACTTTTTCTCCTCCAATAATGCCTATGCCCTCGACTTATTCCCATTTCATTTGATAGTATCGACATAATTTCATGGAGTCATTCGGTTTGAATGCTACATGAAGCGAGGAGGGTGTAGTCATGGAAATAACTGTCGAGGAGAGTGATTTGGCCCATAGACGCGAGGATCTGGAAGAGAGGGTTGATACTGGGTCAACTATGGCAGTGACTGAGGGGGACTTGTTCTGTGATAAACAANCCTAACTAGGAAACACATTCTGTGAACTAATCTAAAGACACGTGACGATTACATTTATGGACTAATCTAGCACACATTGCAGATTAACCTAACTAGGAAACACATTCTGTGAACTAATCTAAAGACACGTCCATTGTTCCTAACTTCATGAAAGGCAAACCAAAAGCATTTTGATGGAACTAAGTTTGGTGAAATGAAACGTGACTTCCTGATAGCTCATGGTGCAACAGCCAGTCATGTCCGTCACCTTCCCCCCCATAGGTGATTCTGCCTAGATGCACAGAAGTGGAAATTGCATAATTTGGCGAAATTGCATAATTTGGCAAAATTGCCAGCTTCTGAATCATATGCTCCAACATTACAGTCTCAAATGTTTGGCCACAGCATGGCAGAAAGAAGGTTAAGCTAGTCCCAGAATCTTGTTCGATTACAAGAAAATTGAAGAAATAATATTAGGGAGAAGTTATGGAAGCAGTAAAGGTGATGAAAGATCCTTATCAATGTCTAAAATGATTCTTGGAGAAGGAAGAGGTCCCCAAAAATTGAGCAAAAAGGAAAATATTAGAACGCATTTCTTGTGGTAAAGAAATATATAATTGATTGGAAGCATTGTGTATATATAGATTTCAAAAGCATATATCAACCATTGAATTACAAAAGACTCACTATCTGCTATCGAATAATGAAGTAATCTTAACCGTCGAAATATGAAGAGGCGCACAAACTAAAAAACACCCCGAACAAGTGTGGAGGTCATGCACATTAAAAGGAGCAAGTCAAAAGGACGTTTCTCTAATCACTTGTTAATTAGCATTAAAAGATAAAAAAGGGTTTCACCTGGCCAAGCATTAATTATTATTAAGTGCATAAAAACCAAAATCGAAAAATTACAAGGCTTCAAGTTCGCAACCCAAATATAAATAATTATGCTCAAATTTAGTGGACTACTTGTTGAATCAAGAAAATGGGCAAAGGCTAAGTACGTCTAACGAAAATATAGAAGAGTTCGCAGGAAAAGGAGGGTGAACCATCCCCTTGAATTTTCAAGCGGGCAGACACCGTTATTAAAACAAAGGTGGGTAAATATGTAAAGCATGACTTCTAAAACGATGAATACCACGTGAATGTAATAACAAAATCAGTTATCAATTCACTATTTAGCAACCGTCACCTATTACTTTCTAGAATGACCAAATTGCCCGCAAAGCCTAAACAAAATCAATAAATACTTCCACCTCATTGGTGGAAATCATGTAAATTCAAATATCTCCCTCCCAATTAGTCATTTCCCCTCTACTCCTGTTTAAGCATTAAAGAATTTGTTTTAACTAGGTTAGAGAAATTTGTTAATTGTAATTTTATAGTGAAGTGTGTGAGTTATGCAGGCATGTGATCCTGTGGACATTTTCCTACTTGTGATCTTCGTCGTCCTACTGACTAGATGCACAGGCCACAGTCTGAAGGTTAACATTTACCTGTCTTTTTTATATTTATATGTATGCTCCTACTGTTGAGGGTAGGCTTCTGCATCTTCGCTAAGCATTTCTTTTGTTTCTAGTCATGATAATTGAAATGTTAATTTGTTTATGTTTTTAATTTGTTATTTGGCTAATTGGCTTCATTTGGCGATGTACCCATTGGTCGCGATGATGATATAACACCACAATTCTAAAGAAATAATAAGAGCACCTTAAGGAGAAGAACTAGAAGCAGCCTTTACTTGGTATGACACCTATTGGGTTTTTGATACCCAATAATTTCGGGCAATGATGTTAAACCGTGTTTTGTATTTGGATTATTTCATAGGTCTTCGACCGATGAGTGAAGTGTTGACACCACAATCGAACAAACCATTACTACAACCTATTTGGGTTATTGGTAGTAGCCTAATTTAGTTAGTATTGCTCATGGTCCGGCCCAAACTCTTGGACGGCTTTAAGGTTGTTAGCCCACTTACTTGGTACCTTTTGGGCCTTACAATTCTTTGACCTAAAAGCTCATAATTGCTACCTTATTATATGCCCCCATTACTGTTGTTAGAGAGTGGGATGAATGTTGGGCAGCCATGTAGAGAAGAGAGAGGAGATGTCGATTGGCTTTGTGCCATCCTCTTCCCATTTACTTAGCCTTTGTGGCTGGTGATTGTGCTTATATCATTCATCACTCACTGCCCTTTGTGGGCACCTTAGTAGCAACCGGTTTTGGAAAGATAGGTGTGTGTTTTTGGGTATTGATTGTGGTGTCGTTTGTTGGAGAAAATGAGCCCAGAAAATTGTGATTGGAGCACAATATTCTAACAACACCCAACTTAAAATCATTTATCATCGCTTTTCCACATCGATCTTTTGTTATGAAACTTCATTAAATCCATGTATGTTTATCTGCTTTGTTGCTGCAGATGCACTTGCATATTCTGTACAGACGGTCTATGATGGAGCCATAACTGTCCCCCAAATGACGTTCCTGTTGATGCTCGTTTGTCATGTTGGTCATGTACCAATAATCTCGGCAGCCATGCAATTATAGTGTGGATTTTCATTTGATATTCAGCTAGAAATTCTTCTCGACTAAGCATCTTATGGCGGCATTAGAATGTTGTGCTTTAGAATACTGGGTTTATCATTCTCTTCATTGATGTACAGTGTTTTCAGTGGAATAGGTTTACTCCCCTAAACATTCAAAGATGGAATTGTTTAAATTCAAAGCTGTGGAGTTAATATTTGTTTCTAATGTAAATTGTCAAATGAAAAATCAGTCTCTATTGCAGAAATTAAATAGATTTAAGCAAAAAAATAACAGTGATACTTGCCAATCAGATATGATAAAATAACCTGACACAATCAAGAAATAACTTCACTAAGTATAGAAATGCCAAAAACAAAGTAACATAATTATACAAGCTTAAACCACAAACAAAAATGTAAGTGGTAAAATAGAATGTCTAATATCAGTTTCTAATTATATTCTAGTACAATCATGATATCGCTCACAACTATTTACTTGTCAACCAAAACCTCCCCAAAAAAATCGAAAAGTTTAACCCTATTGACCACTATATGTCAGTCTCTCTGTCTTCAAGGCAAGGCAAAAATGATGGTTCTAAAACAAATGAATGTTACATTATGAGGACATTACATCTGTATCTAAAATAGTATATATGGTGAACCATCCAGGGTTGAAAAGATACAAAGCAAGAATTTTGTACATACGCGTTATAGGTCAATTCTTTGAAGGCGTCTTTGGCCGTGTCCTCATACTGGCTCTCCGAGCCACATCCCATGCCTTTTGAGGTACATAAACACCTGCCTGTGATGCAAAAAAGGACTCATAGCCGGGTGAATCAAAAGCGAAACCAGTGTGCTTTGATTTCTGTCCCGGGAGTTGCATTATAGCATAGCTCCGTGCCTCATCTGGCGAAAGGTCGTCGTTTCCAACTTCAAGTAATCCTATCCTGCTGTTATCAGGCTCATGTCTATGAATTTCCTGAACAATCTGATAATCATAAGGGAAGAACCACCTTTGAACCCTGAAACCAGATTGACAATGCTTTTAGGAATGCATAACCAAAATATTGACAGAAACAAAAGCATCAAGCAACAGATTAAAACGAGGGCTCCATTGTAAACATGAAAATAAACTTTTCTGAGGAATAGATAGATCAAACAGAATACAATAATCTACATAGCCAGAATATAGTCAAGCAGATTAATTGTAAAGATAAAGGGTTAATTTCATTTTCAGTCACCTGTAGCGAGATCTCACTTGCACCATCGAACTCCATTTCAAAATGATCAATTAACTTTCATTTTGTTGCAACATTGGTCTTTCTTTCCACATCCATTAGTAAAAGCTACTAACAAATCTTGATGTGGCATTTAACAGTAAAGAACGCTTATGTGGCGCATTTTTTAACCAAATGAAATATTTAGTTCCTACAAGGAATAATCGTGGCTAAAAAGCCAAATATCCATAAATCAATCATCTCTCTAGTAATTGAAGATTTTCTTCCACTGTACACCGCGAACCCCACCCCCCCAAACACAAACACACTCTTTCTTCTCTTGTTCTTTTGTGTCCCCTTCTTCCAACTTGTATATATTTATCTTTACCTTTCTTTTTCTAATACCCTTGGAAATAAACATTTTCTTTAAAACAAAATAAGCCACGTCAAAGTTCATTACTGTTAAATGCCACATAAGACTTTTCAATTAGTTTTTAATAATAGATGAGAAAAGAGTGACTATTGTTGCAACAAAATGAAAGTTAAAGTGACCATTTTGAAACAAAACAAAGTTGATGACTTAGGTGAGATTTCACTACAAGTTCAGTGACTGCAAATCAAATTAACCCTAAAGGATTTTTTATTTAAATGGCAAACCAACTTGTAGAAACAAGCAACATTCCCATGCATCACAACCTTGTCCACAGAGAGAATAATGCTTCTAAATATGAACTTTTTAAAGCTTACCCAAGGTATACAAAGTCGCAAAAGAGTGCAGCAACAGGAACAAGAAGAAGAGTGATGTAGAAATACAATGTACTCATTAATACATAAATGACAAAATAGATATTCTCCTGCAATCAAAGCAAACGCAGAAAATTAGCACCTGAATGCCAAAAGATGTTTGAGATTATACTTAAATAATTACCTGCTCTTTTGGCAAGACAACACCTGAGTAAATGAAGACAAATATGAACCATGCTAGTATGCTTCCTCCAATACTAATGTGGTGCCATCTAGTGATTGTGTTGCACATCATGAGGAGACGCAAATTGACAGTCACGACAACACAAGTGAAAGCCATTGTACTGACATCCCACAGCCCAAACATCTTGCCAGATGAATTCATGCCACTCGTACTTGAAGCAATCACAAAATAATACAAAATCAGTGATTGATAAATTGCAAAAAAAGCCCAAGTTGCAACAACTCTCCACTTGAAGAATGTATTTCTTATTCCTTCCTTGTACAATTCAGGGTATTTCTTGGAAAGAGCTGCATTAACATCCTACAAAAGATGCATGACATAATTGTGATACCAAAAGCACTGATTCCCAATATAAACAATCTGGTTATGGTCAGCAAATATCAAGCAATAAAAATATCTGAACATTGAGTACCTTGTCGAAAAGTCCAATAATGATTACAGGCAGCGCGGTGAAAATAACATTGTACAGAGACTGAAACCAATCATCATAAAACCTTTGACCAGAAAATCCAGTTTGGAAGGTGAACCAAAATTGAGTGAGAGTAAATGTCAAGTTCTTGTAAAAGAAGTATGTCACAACCTGTTACAGAATTTAGCAGCTCAGAATTGTCCAAACAGAAAAAGGAACAAATTTTACCAGGCAAAGGTTGGTAGAATAACAAACCTTGCATATTCTAGCATACGACCACCTTCCATGAACAAGGAGTAAATCTGTGAGAAAGCGGAACTGTGCAATGGCAAAATCACTGGCCATCACTGCTTGCATTCCTTCCTGCCCACTTATTCCAACACCAACATGAGCAGCTTGAATCATGCTGACATCGTTAGCACCATCACCGATACTAAGGGTAATCCTCTTTGCACCCTTCCTTACTAAGCTTGTCACCTGAAAGAAAGGTTACATCACGCACAAGATGACGAACTAGACACAATCAAAGGCAGTATCAACAACAACAACAATAATAACAAGGGTTTTGACAATGAAAAATTATTAAGGCTGTTGTGTAGAAAATTCGAGTTCCTGCTTCATCATTGACATCTTCATGATAAATCTGTTGTGATTGTGGAGATTCTCAATGGATAAAAACTCGGGCCTTCCACTTGACAAAGCCTTAGATTGTATAATAAAACATGTCAAGCCATTTTCTTAGGTTTTCATCAAAGACAAAATAGCCATTCTTAGCATTTCTGTAGCACGGACATTTCAACTAGAGTAGCGTGTCCGTGTCCGACACATGTCCTAGAGTAGCGTGTCCGTATCCGACATATGTCCTAGAGTAGCGTGTCCGTATCCAACATATGTCGAATACTGACACTCCTCGAAAGCTCTACCATGATCATTTTTCTTTTCTTAGTAAATAACAAATATATACTCATATAGTTAAAATATTTCAATAAGAAAAATTAATAACAAGTATAAAACTAAATTTGTACTATAAAAATGAAGTATTTTAAATAATTTAATCAACATGTTGACGATATGTCGTGTTAGTAATTTTTTTGAAAAATCGCGTGTCGACGTATCCAACACGTATCGTGTTGAACACACGTGTCAGTGTCAGTACATCATAGCTTAAAACAATACAAAAATATCTATACCGTATAATTCAATCACAAAACCACATAAAACTCCATTGCAATTCTCCTCATGTTGCAGCAGGTAGTCACAACTATTTTTAGTAGTTGCAGGAGTTGCTACGATATAGTTCATTGAAAAAACTTCAGCATGTCAATGGATGAGGATTAAAAAAGGACTAGCATCAGATTTTATTTTATTTAATCTAGTAATGCATTCAGAATTAGTTTGGAATATTAACAATAAATTTAATGAGCATAACATGGAGAGATTTTAAGAAGTTATATGCTGACAAGCTACCTTCTAATGATATTATAGAAAGGTTATGTACACTAATAATCTTTCATCCACCACTCAATCAGCAAATTAGCAAGCTTGTATGAGTCATCTGTTTCTAATATCGATAGCTCTCCACAATGGAACCACACCTCAGCAGAAACATACAGGACAGATTTAATACAAGACTTTGATTGGAAGCCAATCATTAATAAGCGTAAATTACACATTTCGTCAGTTTTGAAGTAAGGAGGCTAGTAAAAGGGAAAAAAAAATGTTATTTTTTACCTGACCTTCAAGATATTTCAAAAAGAAAATAAAATCCTCACTTTAAAAAATGCATAGTTGATAAACTTTTAAGAAGGCTATTTTGACAAAATCCTAAGAAGGCCATTTTTTATTACTTTTTAATGAAAGCACCTAAATGAAAAGGCATACTTAGTAGACCAATTATGACACTGTAAAGTGTTAGAAAACAAATATAGAAGAAATCAATGATCATATTTAATATAAAAATTGAGAAACAATTAGATTTCGTACTTAACAGGAAAAATAAATCTTATCATAAACTAAAGTGGCATGTCCCTATCATGTGGTAGAAAAGAGGTTCCAAATTTCTTATTTCACAAAGCTCCGATCCTAGTTATGTTTCAGAACTGCAGAAGTAGAACATCTAAAAGCAACTCAACAACCTTACCTGTGCCTTCTGTAGAGGAGAAACTCGACAGCAAACTACTGAACTGCAATTCAAGCTCATACTCAGCAGCATTACTCGTAGACTAGGGTCCAATGCATACATCAAACACTTCCCATCGATCACGAGAGCCAACTTTGGACCAGATGCAGAACGAAGATACTGTTGCGCCTCCTCGTAACACCTTTTCAGCTCATTCTTCACAGTTTCTTTCATAAATTGGGCAAGCTCCACTTGATCACCCTGACAATTATTTTTCAGGAAACAGCAAGGTTACTTTGCTTTATACTTTCCATGAAAATTACATCGAAGTAAGATATACTCTTACTCTGTCTTCAACTTCTCTAATGGCATCAGTTTCTGAGCTTATTATAAATTGCTTCATGTTGTTACTAATCAACTTGCATGCTGAAATATACAAAAATCAGATGTAACAGAAAATGTTGCACCAGTAATAGAGTATGTTAAAAAATTAAATCATCAGCTCTTTCTAGATACTAACCGTAAGCTATATTTATTGCTGTTTCCAGCTTGTCCCCAGTCAGCACCCAAATCTTGATTCCAGCTCGAGAGAGGGTCTCTATACAAGCAGGTACTCCCTCCTGAAGCTTATCTTCTATAGCAGTACATCCAATCAAAACAAGGTCCTTCTCAATGAGCTCCGCAATCTGAATTAGTTTCGCATGTTAAAACTTGTAGAAGTCTATTACATACAGTAACACAAAAAATAAGAGACAAGATGCACGCTAATGGAACAATACAAGGTTCACTAGAACTTAAATAGCCTGCTGGTCCCTTGCTTAACGGTGATGTAAGGAAAAATTAAGATTGTATTCGATGAAAAGTGAATGGGGAGAAAATAGTGGATACTTGAAAGGTGTTAGAAATAATGGATGAGAAAGTAAAATAATATTTTTTACTCATAAATCACACCAAAATTTGTCGGTTGATTTAAAAGACTGTTGCATATCCTGATGCAACCCCTTTTATTTCTTTGTTATAGCTGCTTTCAAGTTACCCATTTTCATGAAAGTTCATTATTTAAGGAATATAATGAAAGTGTAATTATTTGAATTGCCAGTACTGTTGATCCTTTCTCATATCATGTGACATTTATTTAGAAAATGGTCATAACTACAACTCAACACAGACTTATTGCAGATTATTGTTTGTGTTCCCTTATCCTTAAATTATAAGTCACCTATTTAGGGACCCACGAATTCTGACATTTGAAATGAAACTGTTGGCCACATCATAAAAGAGGTCAGAGAGTAACTTTTCTGATGTTCTGAATACCATTTTTGCCCCTCAAATTACCCAGAAATTACAACCAACCCATACAAGAATGAGAAATCAGTTTAGGGGTACTTTTGTAATTTGGATTGCTCCATGCCATTAAACAATTCAACAAATTTCAAAATTTGACTTCTCTACCCCCAGTTGGTCGACAATTTCAATTCAAATGTCAAAATGTGGGTCACCAAATGAGTGACCTATAATTTAAGGAGGAAATAAGGGAACCCAAACAATCACTTAATGTTCAATCGGCCAGAGGGTTCATATCGAGAATAAATAAATTCGTTCTTACGACAAAGAGGAACAATACACTATAACTCCATACACGAATGGGGGAAAAGTGGGCAAGAAAATGATAATTGTCCAGATCACAATGTGCAGTAACTATAGTCTAGCCGGTAAATTTTCAACAAATAAAATTTTCTAGCTGGTAAATTATATATACAAATAAAGTTGGAAAATTTTGTACATCCTGATACACCACTTACTCTGGCAGTCTAAAGTGCTGGGATATTACTTAAAAGGATCCATAATTGGAATGCCCCTAATTACAATTTTATAATGGAATTAATAGGGTTGCTATCTATAATAATAAACAGATGAGAGAGAGACAGGTAGTCACAGAGCATAGCACGCAATAATTTGAGATAAGCGTGCGTCGAAAACAAAAGAGCTCGAAAATCAAACAATTAAAAGAGAAAACCGTACAAACCTCATCCAATTTCTTCTCCCTATCCCGTAATGAAGATTTTGCCTGAATGTATTTCTCGTTCCAATTTTCATATGAATCAGAACTTAAATCTCTATAAGCCAGGCAAAGAGTACGCAATCCAGCAGCTCCAAATTGTTCTAAGTGTTCCCTAGTTGTTCTTTTCAAATCTCTGTCTCCATCTGCCAACCTTTCATATATTACAGTATCTGCACCCTGAAAAAGCATATTATGGACTTCAACTTTATTTCTTGCTGAAAAATTTCAACCAGAGAGTGGGCAGCCTCATGAAGTTACCTTGCAGTAGAGGACAAGTTTACCATCTGGATAGCGACATACCACAGACTGGCGCTTCCTTGTACTAAACACAGGCAGAAAAATTGCACCAGTCTCAAATATAATTATCATGCGTGAAAACACAATTTCCATTTAAGTCAGGATATATAATTACCTGTTGAACTCAAGGACATTCAGAATTTCATACGGAACATCCTGAACCTTTCCTATCTTCTCAACATGTGACTCGCGAACATAAATAGTTGTTGGAGACCGCCTGCACATAAGGCATTTTAAGTTTAGCCTCGAGTAATAATACCTATAAACCAGTAAGAAAGGATGTAAGAACCACGCACTTGTAGAAAAAGAAGCCAAAGTTCTTCGCCGCTGTAACCAAAGCAGCTTCATCAGGAGATGCAGCTTGATATTTAATTTTTTCAGGGGAGTCATCACCTTCAGGAAGTACAGTATGACATATTGCAAGGCACCTGAAGAATTCCTATATGATAACAAAAGATTTTTAAAGATCACTCAGTGAACACATGATTGAATGGATAGAAACAGCATGGCAAAATAAACAATTTTGTGAAAATTCTGCACAAGACAGCAAATTGAACCCAAAATGGTAATATGATTTGAAGGAAAAAGAAGAAAAATAAATAAATTTGTTTTCAGCTAAATGAAGAAAGATGGAAGTGTATATTTCAACCCTTGTCTTTGTTCAACGTTATTTCTATACTAAAATTTACATAAACAAGAAGCATTAGTTATATTTCAAATTCGAGCCACTGAAAGAATATCTTGAAACTAAAGTATTGGAGTACAACTAAGTACATCATAATTGCAGAAAATAGTAGAGATTGCAGGCCATAACTAAAATATCTAAGGTTGGTTGGGTAATATTCAAAAGTAAAGTTTTGGCTTGTGTGATCAATGAATTTAAACCTATTAAATTACAAATGAAAATTTTATATAACTAGCATACAACCATATTTGATGTTATAAACGACGGAATGATTGGCCATTAAGAAATAGCTAAATAAATTAAACTAAGATGAGAATCTTAGGATAGGTTTGCAGTAAAATAAGGAGAGAACAAAAAATGAGGATAATCTTGAATGAGTTAAAGTTGGTGAAGTTGTAAAATTAAAAGTAATAAAAAATCTAGAGGAAGATGTCAACCTAAGTTCCTAAAATCAGTAATGATTAGCGCTAATATCAATCAATCAACCATTCCAGCAGGCAGGGCAAGCAGCATGATGTACAGTTATGTCAGACAATAGCATAACTAAATATTGCTGACAGTGCAGTGCAATTTTACATGTTCCTCTCCTAGTAAACAATCTACCTTGCAAAAATCAGGATTAGGTTCATTCCGCCAAGCACCCCGCATAAGCCGTCCATCAACAAAATTGAAACCTTTTTCAAGTGCTGCATTATTTGCCTTCTGAACCTATGGAAGTTTGAAGGCACCAGATCAACCATAAATATTTCTCGTGGTATTTTCTTTCTCTGACGGCAGATAAGTTTACCTCAATTTTTCCTCCAGTCCTCTGAGCTGTTCCCATCTCTATTTCGCTGACACCAGTACC
>CAIGRB010154996.1:15590-31993 GCA_903798255.1 Fraxinus quadrangulata | reverse complement strand
ACGATTTTTATCCATTTTTTGTTCGAAATTAAAATGTCATCCACAATATTAGGTTATTAACATATTGCTTATTACTATTACCACTTTGCAGGTATTAACATTATTTGCTGGAGCTCTACTGGAGAAACAGATTCTGGTCGTATGTTCCAAAATTGTAGGCGTTTGTTGAGATTGTATAATTATAATACAAAATGTGACTGAATGATTAAATTTATTTTTTGTTTATATAATCATAATATGTAATTTATATGTTCATTTTATTGGATTTTTATTTATCGTGGTAGTTCATAACATGGCTACAACAAGGAATGAACGTCATCTCCAACGAGAACATTTAGGTTTATTTTGGACGAAAGTCATGCAAGCGATTGTGATGTATAATTATATTAGGCGTCGTGAACAACATCTCCCTTGGGCTGGCTCCTCATACAAAATTGGGATTCTGAAAGAGAAATGACACTTACATGAATGTTTGGTACGGATGATACAACATGTCGAGATCTACTTAGGATGAAAATAGGTATGTTTCAAAGATTATGTGCTCCTTTGCGAACTTGTGGATTTGTTGATAGTAAATATGTTCGAATTAAAGAACAAGTGACTATTTTTCTGAATACCATTGTGCATGACCAACGTATCAAGCATGACGTTTCACTTTCTTTTGATATGGTCAAACTGTGAGTTTTTACCTCCATAGGGTATTACACGCTTGTCTTGGACTGTATAGAGATGTTGTGATTAATGCTACTATTCATAATTCACCATATGAGAAGAAAAATGTGAAGCCATGGTACTCTTTTTTTGGGTTAGGGGATCGTAGTTTTTTCATTATATTTCTTAGAAGTTCAATATTATTATAATTTGAAAAGTATTCTTTTTAAAGAATGTTTTAGGGGCAATAGATGGTACACATATTGCTTCGAACGTCCCCTTAGAGGAGCAAGCTAGGTATCGCAATAAAAAGCAAGTGATTTCTCAAAATGTTTTAGCAGCTTGCACATTTGATATGAAGTTTACATATGTGCTTGCTGGTTGGGAAGGTTCCGCACATGATGGTCGAGTATTACTGAGTGCAATATTACGCCAAGGACATAAGCTAACAATTCCTTTTGGTAAATTGTATCACTAATTTGAAAATATTTCTTTCTCATACTAGTTATAATAATTAAATAATGACAATGTAATGAACAATTCTTTAATAGGTAAATAATATCTTGTCAACGCTGGCTTCCCATTGGTTCCGGGATTTCTTGCACCATACACGTAGAACTCGTTATCATCGTAGAGACATTGAGGGAAAACGAACAGAAAGTGGTAACGAATTGTTCAATTTTCGACATTCAACTCTACGTAATGTTATTGAGAGGACAATTGGTTTACTTAAAAAATATTTGCATATTTGAGACATCAACCCTACCACGACATTGACACACAAGCAAAGATAGTACTTGCTTGTTTTGTCATCCACAACTTCTTAAGGATTGAGGACATGGATAGTAGCGATGATGAGATGAAACCTACAAATGTTGATGTACCTGAAGATGACACTCCAAATGCTCACATATCTTTCACACCTTAGGAAACATTAGGGTTGGTAAATGGCTCGACGACTCGAACTGCCAATGGCTCTGCTCGAAAAAGCTCGACTCGAGCTAACTCGAGCCTCGGGTCAAGCCCCATTTTAGGGCAAAAGCTCGAGCCCGAGCTGATCTATGTGGCTCCGAACGAGTCGAGCCCCTTAAAAAAAATTTTGAAACCAGCAACTGTAGCCTGTAGGAAGAAAAAAATTATCCATTCTTATCCATGTACGTTGTAGGTAGCTATGAAAAAAAAAATCGAGCCGGCTCGGTCCGCTAAGGCTCAAGCCGAAAGCTCAGGTCGAGTTTCGGGTCAAAAAAAGCTCGAACTTTTTTTGCTCAAGTCGAGCCCGAGCTTCAAGTTTCGGCTTGTGGCTCGGTTCGGCTCGTTGACATGGCTAGGAAACATGATCTAATAAGAGGAATACAATTGCTGATTTAATGTAGGCTGATTATCTTTCCAATCAGAATGCAGGAGTTGATTTTGATTGAATCTGTGTTTTTTTTTCTTTTTTTATGTTCTTCTATAATGGACATAAACTTGATATAACTTTATATTTAGTTATTGCTTAAATTGAAGACATATAAATATATTAGATAGAATTTTCTCATGTCCTTACGTAATGGTTGACATAAGGTTACTAGATTTTTAAATGCTGTAATTGGAATTTCTGTTAATGGAAACAGATTGTTGGCGTATATTTTTTACATGCTATTATTTAATGGTTGACCATAAACTTTAAATATTGCAATAGAGATTTCATGGTACATAATCGAAAAAACTCTGCGGTGCCTTTTCGAGTTCCTAGACCAACCACCCATTTAGATGTAGAGGAAATAAGCTCAACCCAAGTGGATCCTAATTCTAGGACCCATAATGTACGTTGGAGTGATGTAATGGATGATTGTATGATAACATGACTATTGCATCAGCTGTTGGCTGATCACAACAGGAGTGACAATGACTTTTCATCATATCACGTGTCCAAACCAATTGAGAGCATGTACAACGGATGTGGAGGAATGGTGTCGGATAAGAATGTAAGGGCACGATTGAAGACTCTAAAAAAGGAATATGTTGAAGTTTGTCGGTTGTTAAATATGAGTGGTTTTGGGTTGGATCCTGACACTGGGTGTGTTACATCAGATGCACTAGCTTGGGATGAGTTTTTGAAGGTATAATATTTCATCGTCCAATGATATTATTAGTTATTACATTTTAATAGCATAGTTTCTTTTGGACATTGACTACGCATACAACATAACCCCCTCTTTGTTTTGTAAGGAAAATCAGAATTCGAAAAGTGGAGGACCAAACTTTGTCCTCGTCGTGATGATTTGGAGACTATCTTTGGAAATGATTCTGCTACAGGAGATCGTGTTGTAATCGACAACCTTTGTATGTAAAAGATCGTAAATAATGAATATATACTATTCATATTATATAAAAAGATTCTAACAAGTTATTTTTTTTAATTATATTTCAGATGAGAATGTGAATGAAGTTGACAATTAAAATGAGGATATGGATCGAAGCCCAGTTTGTGCTCCGAAGCGTAACGCCGAAGGTGGAACCAACAAAATCCGACGAGATTGTACCCAATCCCATGATGAGAGTCTCATTGCCCTATCGAGCATTGCGAAATCATCTAAAAGAATTGCTAATGCTATAGAGCTAAACCACATCAATTGACAATTGGTTCTAGAAAAATTACAAGTCATGAACATAGACAAGCATGACATATTGCAAGTCATGAAAGTATTTGAGTCAGATGAGAGTCAGGCTAGAGTATTCATGAGCTTGACTGATAAAGATTTCTTGCTGGAGCTCTACTGGAGAAACATATTGTGGTCGTATGTTCCAATTTTGTAGGCGTTTGTTGAGATTGTATAATTATAATACAAAATGTGACTGAAATGATTAAATTTATTTTTTGTTTATATAATCATAATATGTAATTTATATGTTCATTTAATTGGATTTTTTATTTATCGTGGTAGTTCGTAACATAGCTACAACAAGGAATCAACGTCATCTCCAACGAGAACATTTAACTTATGGCGACAATTGGTTCTAGAAAAATTACAAGTCATGAACGTAGACAAGCGTGACATACTGCAAGTCATGAAAGTATTTGAGTCGGATGAGAGTCACGCTAGAGTATTTATGAGCTTGACTGATAAAGATTTCATGCGTGATTTGGTATATGCGAAGCATGGCCATGATCCACCTATGCTACTTTAGGATGGCGTACTTGGATAATTCAACAACCATACGTAAAATGTGATATCTATGTTGGTTTAAATTACTACTTTCTAAAAATAGAGATTCATTGAACTTTATTAGTTTATGGCATTTTTTGGGAGGCAAATGTTCCTAGATTGGTTAAAGCTCAATTTAGTTGGCGGATTGATGGTGAAGCATCGTTTTAAATGGTTTTAAAGTTATAATAATGGATTCTCTTTATTTTTTGCTTGTTGGATTTTTTTTTTAATTAGTATACATTATTGATGACTGTTTTATTATTACAAATGCATGTTGCTATCATAATACACCGTTTAAAATTAAGATGAAGGGGATACTTGGTTTTTTAACTTATAAATGATTTGTACATGATGCTTTTGTTATTTTGAATTTATTTTAAAATGTTTTCCTTTAAAAAAAATTCAATTGGTTAGTAAATGTTGAATACATATATGATAAAAGTTGATGAAATTCAATTGTTAGTAAATTTGTCCAGGTTTGTTTCCCTTGATTGAACATTTTTCATGGAAAAAGTGACAAGTTCCATGGAAAATAGTTGATACCAAACAACAAATGTTTGAAACAATGACCATTTACATGGCAAATAATGTCTATCAAAAACCTAAAGATGGAAAAGTACAATATTTTCTAGGTAAAAAATTAAGTCAATCAAATGCATGCAATTGACAATTTCCATGTAAATAGTTTCTTGGTAATTCAATTGCTTAGAAAATATTTTCTTTCCATGCAAATTACATACTTGCAATCAAACGCACCATTAATATTTTAAGATTGAACCCAAAATCCTCAAATAATTAATCTTGGGTCACCTAAATACTATCTAACATGATAGCTATAAATAGAATATAATGAAGATACTATAAAATGCAAGTTTTCTTTTTTCGTACCCCTTTAGGGGTGTGGAGTTCTTCTAGTTAAATTTATTCCTACTCGTTAAGGCCAATTTGATAGGACTTCTACTTTTGTAAAAATGTTAGATTGTATCAATTTTTTCTAAAAACTCTTTTAATCCAATGAAGTACTTTTAAAAAATTATTCATATAAGTTTAAAAGCTGTTTAGACATTTTGTCATTTTTGAGACTTTGGAAGAAAATAAGACACTTTCACAGTTTCTTTGTTTCAGAGAATATAGCACATGGTCTTCTTGTTTTTCGTTTTTCGTTTTTTTTTTTTTTCCTCTCTTTGCACATGATCATTGAATCCAGTTTCTTGCGGCGGAAAATCTTAATATGCAAACAAGATTTTGATTTATTTTCTTACACAAAAGGTTGCCCAAGCGTCCTCAATCGAGAATTTAATGAATTTTAAAAGTCCAACTAAATTGGGATGTTCCCAATTTTTCTTTTAATAGATTCTATTAAAATTCATTAAAATCTAAGTATCCTAATAGAAATTTCAATTACTTTCATTAAAATGTAGTTGTCCTTAATAACTAGTATATTTACAAGAATTTCATTAATAAAGAGATTACAAAAGCTTTGGATGAATTTCAAACTTAAAAATAAACATAACAAACTCATTTGAAATTTCATATTTTTTAATGAGATTCTTATGGATTTCGTAGAAATATATTCAAATTCAAAAAAATCATTAAAATTCTAATTGAGAACACGCTTTTATTTAAGGGATGTGCTATGGGTACATAATGGACACTATAATGGTGTCCATAATATACACATGGCGGCTCCCTATTGGGGGGCCGCCTGATGCGACAGGCAACCTTCCAATAGGGGCCAACATGTGTACATTATGGACATCATTTTATGGTGTCCATTATGTACATTTAACATTTTCCTTTATTTAATTGTAACATATGATGATGCAACAATAAAGATAGAGGATAGGACTATGGAAAAACGAAAGTTTAAAAGCATTTTCTGAAAAAAAAAATTAAAAAAAAAAAGTTGGTATAAAATGTTGAGCTAGAAGACGAAAAAAAATCCAATTTTGGGTTGGACCAGCTTCAGCCAAAATTAAAGTATGATTCCTACAATTCAGTGGCTTTGGGAGGTGAACAAAAAACAATGAGATTCTGAATTCTTTTGGAAATGAGATAATGAAAGGCACAAAATAGATGCTAAAAAAGAGTCACTATTTACATTAACCATTATTATATATTTATCCACTTTTTTTTAAAAAATATTATATTACATTTTTAACCTTATGTAAATTTACTTTAAATGGACAAGAATAAAATCAAAGAAAATTTTATCGCTCAATATTCGTCCATTAATATTTATTTTTATTAAATTCTTTTGGACATTTTTATATTTTTTTAGATTTTCTGTTTAACTTAAACTCTAATATTCGTAAACATCTTTTTAAATAAAATCAAAACAACAATGGAAAAGACACCAAGGTCTTGTAAAGCTTTAAACTTCGATCCTAAAGTTAAACGCTGGATTCAAAAGTGAAGAACTATAAGTGCAAAATAGTACAAGACACTAAGGTCTTAAGTGGACAAACTCGTAGCTAATTGAAACATTCGAGAAGCAGACTCTCATGTTTAGGTATGCAATCTTGTTTTAGTCCCAAAGAACAATGGCCTATGACGAATTTTTCGAACTTCAAAGATCTGAATAAAGCTTGCCTAATGGCAGTTTTCCGCTTCCATGAATTAACCAACAAGTTGACACTTCTACAGGCCACAAACTGCTCAATTTTATGGATGCATATTCTGGATACAACCAAATCTTGATGTACAAATCAGATGAAGAGCATACTTCCATCATAACTAAGCAAGGTTTATACTACTATAAAATGATGTCATTCCACTTGAAAAATGTTGGAGCCACATATTAGTAATTTGTCAACAAGTTGTTTATGGAAGAAGAGAGAAACTATGAAGGTATGTGTTGATGATATGTTAGTAAAATACTTCAAAACCTCGGATCATGTGAACAAATGCGATGTAACCTTTCAAACACTACAAGAAAACTTGGGAAAGGCACATCTTTTGTCTAAGCCCATTCTGAAAGAAACATTGATGTTATATTAGCCGTCTTTGATGTTGCACAAGTTCAGTTTTTGTTAGGGAAGAAAACTGGAATAACTTTCAATACTATGATATGTAAGTAAAGCCCTCCAAGATACCTAATCAATATTTCTAGAAATTTAAAAGTTATTTTTGCCCTTACTTCAATTCATGTAGTTGCAAAAACCTAATGCTTCAAGGAGATTGATGAAATGGACAATTGAGCTATGACAGCTCAATATTAATATAGGACAATTGACGTTAGAGTTTGAAGAAGAATTGGACCGAAAATTGGCAAAGAGTGCTGTTCCGAAAAAATGGGCACAACTTTTTACACCGGTGTCAGATTTTCTATTATAATATGTTTTTGGAAACGACTTTTAGTGCTCCATACCGTCCCAACCCGGGTTACCCCTGTTGACGTTGTTTCCAACCTCAAATTCACAGTTTAATGCGTGTTTCTAGGCAGTCAAAGTTTTAGCGTTATTTTTGGTTTTTAGTTGCTTTAATTTAGTGGATGTCTATTTTGATCTTTTTGCTTAAACTAGGGTTTTCAGAGACTATTTAAATGCTCTTTTGTTTCTGAATAAAGGAATTCAATTTTGGAGGTTATTATTTTCTTGTGAATTATAATTCTCTCTCGTTTGAGTCTACGTTTGTAAACCTAGAACTTTTATTCTGCGTCAAATATCCATTTTAAAGTGTGAACAGCCATCAAAGGCCAAGCCATAGATGACTTTGTGGTAAAATTTGCTGATGTAGCGAGCTTGGCCATCCTTCCAACCCAATCAAAATTTTCAACATGGAAACTGTTGATAGATGATTCTTTAGGTGAATTCGAGTCAAGAGCTGGGATCGTGCCGGTAGCTACCCATTGGCCCTTCGCAAAGTGGAGGATTGACTTTATTAGCCCTCTTCCTCGGGACGAGCACTTTACCATAGTTGCAATTGATTATATTACTAAATGGGTAGAAATAGAAGCGCTTTAAAAATTATTGAAGCTAACACCAAAGTTTATTTGGAAAAACATTATTTGGAGATTGACATCCCAAATTCACTGGTATCTTATAATGGGACACAATTCAAAGGCAAGAAACACCAGGAAATGTGTGATGAGTTGGGCATGCATAATCACTTATCTATCCCGTAATACCTTCAAGAAAATGGACAAGTCGAAGCTATGAACAAACCCCTAAAAAACATCTCGTGATGAAAACTCGATAGCACTACGGCAAGGACCCCAAGAGGCGATATCCCCTTCTCCATGGCCTTCAGAGCGAAAGCCATAATCCCCTTAGAAGTGTAGTTATAGTCATCCAGAAGGTTGTATTTTGAGGAAAGAAAAATGATGAAGTGCTGAAAATAGAAAAAGATTTCTTGGAAGAAAGCGTAAAGCTTTGTAGATGAAGTTAGCATCATATAAAAAGAAGTTGCTAATTATTAAAGTTTGAAGGTGTGACTTAGAACCTTTAGGGTTGGTTATTTGGTTTTCAAGAAGGTATTCTTTGCAAACAAAGAAGCAGGTGCCCAAACTTTGAGCCAAGTGGCAAGGCCCTTTAACGGTTTTCGAAGTCATAGCCCCAAAAAGCTTACAGGTTCTTTAAAGCCGAAGAAGAACCACTAAAGCACCCCTGGAATGAAATCAAGGCGATGTTTGTTCCTCCAATGACTTGCACGTTTAGTTTTTTAGTTTATTTTCAATCAAGCCAAGGTCTATTTTGCCAAACTTTGAATTATAATAATTTCATTGTAATCGGATTGTGAAAGTTAATGAGACCATCATTTCGAGCTGAAAATCTTAGGTATCTAAGAATTTAGACAAAGAGTTTGGGACCTTGACTAGACCAATTTTCATTAAATTTTATCAAATATTGTCTAAGTGTTTGAGGTAAGAGATTGGACGTGTCTTAAGTGCTTGAGCTAAGAGATTGGGACCTTGACCGGACCTACTTCCATTAAAACCTATCAAATATTGTCCAAGTTTTTGAGCTAAAAGATTGGGGGACCTTGACCAACCAATTTTCATTAAAGTCTATCAAATATTGTAAGTGTTTGAGCTATGAGATTAGGACCTTGATGGGACCAATTTCCATTAAACCCCATCACATGCTATAATTGAATAAATCTCAGTACGGAATCGTTTGCAAATAATACATGACGATAAGAGTTATCATTCCACAGGTAATAAATCCCAATTAAAGTTTACTAGGTCTCTATCGAATTCGAATTATTGTAGCATAAAAGAGATTGTTTTGTAATTATTCTAAATTATTCTACTAAGTATGTGAAAGCGTTGGCTTGTAAACTTATAATGAATGATTGTATAGGACTTACGAATTCTCCTTTTATTATCTATTTCCAATTTTCAACTATATAGTTTAGTGTTATTTATGCATTCATGATAATCGATAATCCTATTTTATTTAATTTTCTTTTTTAATATAAGTTATCTAAGCATGACCCGATCATATTCCTAATACAAATTCATATACAAAGCAATGTAAGAAATCACATGATTAGCAATTAGATTGTACACGTTATACATGTTATTCCTAACATGTATTGCTTGTACGTTAATCATGCAGTATTTTAAACCTATTGTGATCCTCTCTACACTACAAGCAATTAACTATCTTTATAGTGCTCAATTATTTAAATATGCAAGGAGGAAGTTATTGGAATTTGGTTTAAAGAATGAAATTAAGTATGAAAAAAGTGACTTTTTGGTGTCAACTTCGACCAAATATTCGGAATTGATCCGATAGTCAAATTATGAATATAAATAGGCTAACTTGTTCTACTTGTCGAGTAGATCATCGTGCTATATTTGGTATCTCAAAATCAATTCCGAATGAATGAGAATTATGGTCCAAAATTGGATAAAAAAGGAAAAAAAAAATACGGGCTGAAAAACGGCTATCTCAATCGCTAGTTTACCACTCGAGAGAGTGTCGCTCGAGCGACAAGCTAGCGAGAGAAGCTCTGATGAAAAGGTGTTACTGTTGCTCGAGCGAGATACCGTGATAGCCTAGCGACAGTAAATGCTCCGACATTTGGCAAATATTGATGAGTTTGGAGTACGACATTTCGCTCACAATCTTTCCTCTTTTATATAAAAGACTCTTTGAACGTCCATTTTGCATCCCATATTGATAAGTGTAGTTTCTACACTTATTCGAGATCCTAAATGATGATATCTTATTGTTCTTTTGGTAAAATTCTTCCTAATTTACATTATATTTCATCTTTATATGTAAAACTTTATGTTCGATGAAGAATTGGAGAAAAGAAGTGAAAAATAGTGAAAAATGGCGAGATCCAAAGTTAAGGGCTAAAGTGAAAATACTCAAAAATTGTGTCGAAACTCATGATAAAGATTCGAGAATGCTATGGTTCAAATGGATACAACTAAAGGTCAAAAGGAGTGAAAACAAATCAATTTTCAACCACATAAGGAAGTCCATATTTTTAGTTTGAGATTTAGACCCATTTTTAGCCTAATAAACGTTCGAATTGAAAAATAGTTGTCATATCAAAGTTGTAGCCCTTTGAGTTATCTTTTCAAAGCACTTTGAATCGTCTTAATCGGATATCGGGAGCAAAAGTTATGACAAATACACTGAAATAGATGCAGGTTGGACAGCGACTCAGCGCCCAAGCGTCGGAATCCTAGCGTCCAGGCACTACAAAGCCGATTATGTTCAGGCGCTGCCCTGAAATTTGTAGGCGCCGCGCCGTTAAACTTTTAGGTTTTGCTGTAGGCCGCAAAAAGCCCAGAAAAAGACTTCAAATTGACCAAAAATGTTTAGTAAAATATAAATAGACCTAAGGAGGCACTAATAAAGGGGATTCCACACATTGAAAAAAGAGATATACAACGAGGGATCGAAGATTCAAATCAAGAGAAGAAATTCATCGCGAGATCCAGGATCAAAGCAAAGATTTGAAGTGAAAGAAGATCTTGGTGCAAGAGTTTATTATTTTCCATATCTTTATTCCATTAATTTGGTGATGTATTTAAATATATTTATTTATTTTTCGTTTTACATTATGTGTAACTAAACATTAAATTAGGGCAAACAATGTAGTCTTTTGTAATCATTGATTCTTTCATTCAAAGATTTATGTGGTTTATTCTTTTATGTGTTGATTTTGTTGAGTTTAATGCATTAAATTACTTGATTACTAATTTGATGATTTTGTGAATCTTTTACGAATCGAGAGGTGAGTTTGAGATTTAGACCATATAATAAAATTCGGTAATTAATATAACGTGTAGAGATACATATACTCGTTATTGCGGTCATAATATAAATTCTTAGAACTAGTGTTTCGTTTAACTAAGGGTAATTCACATAGAGATATGAAATTGAATTAGTTAAATAGGCTCAATGAGAACTCGAGATGGGTAAATTTAATACACTAGAAGAATTCGACCGAATACTACATTAGGTTAAAATCATGAATTAAGAATTAAGGTGATCAATATATGAAATTGTTTTGCCCTAATATTCTTCATGTATTTGAATCTTTTATCAATCGTTGTTTGTAAGATCTTGATATTTTCAATTTGTTAGAAGTAATTAGGAAAACATAATCTCATCCATCAAAATTTTTTGTTTGCTTTTATCGAATAGGAGTTAGAAAAATTAAATTAAGGTCTAAAGTATAGTCCTCGTGGGAACGATAATCAGGACTCAAAGTTTCATTATATTACTTGTTACAATATCGTACACTTGCGATAGAAAAAAGCAACACATTATTTACATTGGACGTTACATTAAAAACTCTTGCAAAATACTTTTCAAAAGTCAATTTAAACCATTTTCGTGTAGATAGAAATTTTCATTCTAAGTTCGCTGTTACTTATGGTTTGAAGTTCTTCTACCATAAGTTATATTCGTTATATCTTGAGAGACAAGTGTCGTAATTCGTTAACACCGTTGCAGGACAATATTATCTTAAGGAGACAGTGTTTTCACTTGCTTCGAATTTCGATTTTCATTTTTTTTCCTTCTTCTTACCTTTTTTCTTTCCATTTTTCTAGAGTCTAGAAATGAATAATGTTGAAACTACTTCAAGTCAAACAACAAATTGTACGAACCATGTGGTTCCACCTTTGGTCATACCAATATCAAACTCTCACATCCTACATTGGGAAAAATTGAAAAAGTTTGGAAGTATGAATTTTAAAAGATGCAACAAAATATGTTTTATCTTATTACTTTGAATTTGGCAAAGTTTTTAAAATAAAGGGCTCCTGCTGTACAAGAAGGAGAAAATAATTGAGAGCCGATTGTTATGTTAGATTCATGGAAGTATTAGAATTTTCTTTGCCAAAATTACATCCTAATGTATTGGACAATACAATTTATGGTATGTATAATTCAATGGACTCGGCCAAGGATTTATAAGATTCGTTGGAAAAGTAGTACAAGACCAAGGATGTCGGAACAAAGAAATTCATTGTTGACGAGTTTTTGGACTACAAAATAATAGACTCCAAAATCGTAATAAGTCAAATACAAGAATTTCAAGTTTTACTTCATGATATACATGCTAAAAAGATAGAATTGAGTGAGTCCTTTCAAGTTGCAACCATCATTGAAAAACACCTTCTTATGTGGAGAGATTTCAAAAACTATTTTAAGCACAAATGCAAGGGGATGAATTTGGAGGAATTGATAGTCCAATTGAAGATCGAGAAAGACAATAGAAACATCGAAAGGAAATATATTGTTCAACTTGGAGCAAATTTTGTTAAAACTGATTCGAAGGTTGTTAACAATAAATGAAAGATCTTTAGTATGGTACCAAAATAGAGACAAATCCAAGAATGCCAATAAGTTTAAAGGCAACTGTTACAATTGTGGAAAAACTAGACATCACTCTAATGAATGTCGAAGGCCTAAGAAGAACGCACAAACAAATGTGGTTGAAAGAGACACCCTTTCTGAAGGGATACAAGAGATGAATCATTCATCGGTTGGTTCTAAATGTAACAATGTTGAAAATTCAAGAGAATGGTGGGTTGATACTGGTGCTACCCGTCATATTTGTGCAGACAAGACTATGTTCTCTAACTACAAAGAGTTAATTGGAGAACAACTCTTTATAGGAAATTCTGCAAGTACTAAAGTTGAAGAATAAGGGAAAGTTATTTTGAAGATGACATCCAGTAAAGAACTTGTTCTCAACAATGTCCTACATGTACCGGACATTCGCAAGAATCTTATATCTGGGTCTCTACTTAGCAAAAATAGCTTTAAACTTGTATTTGTATTCGATAAATTTGTACTCACTAAGAATGAGATGTATGTTGGTAAATGATAATTATGCAATGGAATGTTCAAAATGAACGTTCTTGCAATTGTACCAAAACAAAGGATTATGAATAAAACTATGAATTCTACTTATATATTTGAGTTGTATTGTTTATGACATAGTCGATTAGGACACGTCAATTATAAATCTATGAGCAAACTTATGAATTAAAGTTTAATTGCGATTCTTAAGATTGATCATAATCATAAGTGTGAAGTATGTGTTGAAACAAAGTTAGCCAAAACACTTTTCATTCAATTCAAAGGAACACGATACCTTTAGAGTTAATACATAGCGATATATGTGACTTGAAATTTGTTTGAACTAAAGGTGGTAAGAAATACTCTATAACTTTTATTGATGATTGTACAAAGTATTATTATTTCTTTCTTTTAAAAAGTAAAGACGAAGTGTTTGATGCCTTTAAACGTTATAAGGTAGAAGTTGAATTCTACTACGAAGTAAAGACGAAATCTTATATGTCTTTAAATATTATAAGACGAAAGTTAAAAACTAACTTTGTAAACGAATAAAAAGTATTCGTAGTTACAGAGATGGTGAATACAGTGCACCGTTTGAAAAATATTGTTCCGAGCATTAAATCATTCATCAAACAACGGTACCTTACTCACCCCAATCAAATGATTTTGCTGAACGTACGAACATGACTTTTAAAGAGATGGTGAACTCAATGTTGATAAGTTCAAGTCTACCTCAAAACTTGTGGGGGAAGCTATTCTATTGGTAAATGGCATTCTTAATAAGATACCACTTAAGAAAATGGAAGAAACTCCATATGAACTATGAATAGGTCATCATCAATCTTATCCATACTTGAAAGTATGGGGGTGTTTGGCTAAGGTTAAAGTACTTAAGCTTAAACAAGTGAAAATCGGTCCTAAGGTGGTTGATTGCATATTTATTGGGTACGCCAATAGTAGTAGTGTATATCGTTTTCTTGTATATAAATCTGAAATTCAAGATATACATGAAGGAACAATAATTGAATCGAGAAATGCATTATTCTTCAAGAATATTTTTCCATATAAGAATAAGGAAAATGCAAGTTCAAATAAAAGAACTTATGATACTACAAATGACATTTCAAATGAGGAAGAACCAATGTGTAGTAAAAGGGCTAGAATATTTAATTCTTTTGGCCCAGATTTTCTAACATATATGATGGAAAATGAACCAAAGACTTTCGATAAAACAATGTCTACATCGGAAGCACCGCATTGGAAATAAGCTATCAATAGTGAGATAGATTCTGTAATGCAAAATTATACTTGGAAG
This sequence comes from Fraxinus quadrangulata, assembly GCA_903798255.1. Classification (NCBI taxonomy): domain Eukaryota; kingdom Viridiplantae; phylum Streptophyta; class Magnoliopsida; order Lamiales; family Oleaceae; genus Fraxinus; species Fraxinus quadrangulata. Next base: position 17,555 of record CAIGRB010154996.1, on the reverse strand, counting down.
TTAGTTGATTTATCTCATAGGAATAAACCTTTAGAGTGTAAATGGATTTTCAAAAGGAAACTTAAACCATATGGATCAATTGACAAATATAAAGTTAGATTGGTTGTTAAGGGATATAAACAAAAAGAATGACTTGAATTCTTTGATACTTACTTACCCGTAACTAGAATTACATCGATAAGATTGTTAATTGCTATTACAGTATTACAGAATCTCGAGATTCATCAAATGGATGTAAAGACGACAATCCTAAGGTGAGTTAGAAGCTGAGGTATACATGGAACAACCCAAAGGGTTCGTTTCTCATAATCACAAACAAAATGTTTGTAAATTAGTTAAATCCTTGTATAGATTGAAACAAGACCCTAAACAATGGCATCAAAAGTTTGACAAAGTAATGTAGTCTAATGGGTTTAAAATAAATGAGTATGACAAGTGTGTATACATTAAACATACACCAAAGGCCTACGTGATTGTATGTCAACATGTTGATAATGGCCAATAGTCACAAAATAATGCTAGAACCAAGAGAATGCTAACAAAAAATTTTAAAATGAAAGATTTGGGTGTGGTTGATGTAATATTAGAGATTAAGATCCTAAAACATTAGAAAAAAATTATATTTTCTCAATTTCACTATATTGAGAGTATACTTAAAAGGTATAACATACTTGAGGAAAGTCCTACGAAAATCCCTATTGACACAAGTTTACACTTAGTAAAAAATGCGGGTGAATGTATGTCATGACTAAAGTATTCACAAGTTGTAGCCGGTCTTATGTATATTACAAACTGCACTCGACCGGATATAGTATTAACTGTGAATAAACTTAGTAGATTCACAAGTAATACAAGTCATGATCATTGCAAACCTTTAATAAGGGTTCTTAGGTACTTGAACTGTACTTTAACCTATGGATTACACTTTACAAAATATTCCGTGGTATTAGAAGGCTATTGTGATGCAAATTGGATATCCGATATAAAATATTCTAAGTCTACTAGTGGTTATGTATTTACCATTGGTAGAGCTGTTATATCATGGAAGTCAACGAAGCAAACGTTTATAACTCGATCAAAGATGGAACCAGAGTTTATTACTTTGAACAAAACTGGAGAAGAAGCACAATCGTTTCATAACTTTTTTGAAAGATATTTCATGTTGGCCTAAGTCGATACCTACAACTAGTATACATAGTGATAGTCGATCGACTATTAGAAGAGCTCAAAGCAGCATATACAATGGTAAATCCTAGACAAATACACCGTGGACACTGCCAATAAGTAATGATCTCTAATAGTATCATCTACATAGATTATGTAAAATCAAAGGAGAACATCGCAAATCCACTTATAAAAGGTTTACCGAGAAATCAAGTATGTTGCCTATCAAAAGCAAAAAAGATTAAAGCCTACTACATAAGGATCCTTGTAATAGTAACACTACCTTGTTGACTGGAGATCTCAAAATCTCGGTTTAAGAAAACAACTAAGTTATGAAAATTCAATGAAATACTTGGGAAAAATGTTTCCTAATTCATTCCTATGATAATTAAAAGTGATTTCTGCATAATGTTAAGGTTAAGATATTCTTTTAATGATTCTTAAATCTTGATTAAGTCAAGTGGAGTAGAGCAGAATACTCTTAATAGAATGTCACATATGTAAGTGTGAGGTGGGGCAGTCTCAATGAAAATTGTTCTAAGGCTGAAATTCTCTAAAAACTTATGAAACCCAAGAGTGGTTCATGGCCCAAATGAACCAATTCATAAGAACCATAAACGATTTGGGAAGGACATCTTTGTGAATATTATTATTTTGATTTACACTAATGGTTGAATGGTTCAAGACATTACGTTCACTAATTAGTCAAGTAAATTCGATAGTATTTCACTAAGGAATGTTCAACGTCGAAAGCTACCTGACTTGATGCAGTGTTTTTCTGCTCTCACACACACACACACA
>CAIGRB010154996.1:1169-15446 GCA_903798255.1 Fraxinus quadrangulata | reverse complement strand
AGAATGGAATTAAATATGAAAAAGTGACTTGCGTGTCAACTTCAACCAAATATTCGAATTTGATCCGATATTCAAATTATAAATATAAATAGACTAACTTGTTCTACTTGTTGAGTAGATCGTCATGGTATATTTGGTATCTCAAAATCAATTCCGAATGAATGAAAAATCGTGAACAAAGTTGGATAGAAAAGAGGAAATACGAGCTGAAAAAGTGGATATCTCCATCGCTAGCCCAAGCTCGCTTAAGTGATGAGACTCTTGCTCAGTCTAGCAAGAAAAGATTTGATGAAAATGTGTCACTTCGCTCGAGCGAGATGCCACGACAGGCGAAACAGGTTAGCGACAGCAAATGCTGCGACCTTTGACAAATGTTGCTGAGTTTAGGGCACGACATTTCACTCACAACCTTTCCTCTTCTATATAATTAACACTTTGGATGCCCATTTTGCATCCCATATCATTTGCATTGAGTGTTACATCAAAAACTTTTGCAAAATACTCTTCAAAAGTCATTTTAAAATCATTTTCATATAGAGAGAAAATTTCGTTCGTAGTTCATTAGCATCGTTGCGGGACAATAAGACCAAGAACCCCAAAACTTACTAAATCTCTACATACCTTGATGTTTTACAAGGAAAGTAGTCAATAAGATTAAACTTAGCTAAATTCTTGCTCTTCATCTCGTTGCACTTTACTCATGGTGTAATGTTCGTGAAATTTCGCAAATTTACGGATCGTGACAAGTAATAAAGTGGATTTATTAAGTCCGAATATCGTCCAACAGAGACTATTATCTACTATAAAATTTTAAACAAACCTAACTGCAATTTAAATTAAAATATTAACTAAAGATCAAATCAAGTTTTGTTTTCTAAACGAAATTCTAATAAATAAAATGAAAAACTATTAAATAAATAACAAATTCAAATTGAAATTGGAGAAAAGATTATGTGATTGGATAATTAGGATTTTCGATTTCACTTAGGTTATTTATCATACATTTAATTACAATTTATTCAACCATTTTTCATACATGCCAACGATCAAATTAACCTGATGTAGTTAGTGATCTCTCTCGAGCAACACTAATCATATTCATATGTCCGAACTTACTATATCTCTATGTAAATTCACACACATATGAACGCATTTATCTATAGAAATTCAACAAAGATCGCATAGTTTATAATTATCTCTCGATCTCTTATAATGCCTATGTTAATTATTGCACAAGTTAGAAAAATGCATCACCTCTCGATCTCAGTATTATCCTTAAATTAATTAATTATTGCGCAAACAATTAAAGCATTAAACACACAATAATTAATTAACAAGTATTAAAATGACATGAAAATCTTAAAATTAAACATATAATAAAAACCTAAGTTACATCATCCATCCTAATATAAAAATATTTAGCCACGCATAATATTAAATTTAAACACGCAAAAGTGAAAAGATATCACCAAAAATTGACAAAACGTGAATAAAACCCAAATTACATGTTGGCGGCCAACTTCTGTTTGCTGCGTGTGTATATGTTAATTTCGGCCTCTGTTCCACTTTGCTGCCAATGTTTGTGTGTGTATATATAATATATGGCTAAATTCAATTGACTTCCACCAAAACTTGTTCCAGCAACTGCCTTTTGCGTGTGTTCTCCCTTTTATATTTTTTTATCTTCAATGGCTGCCCAATTTCCAAAGATTGTATGTGTTTAATTCCCAGCAGCAGATTTCTCCAATTTGTGCGTGAAAATTCTTTTATCCAGCCGGCACTTCCCCTTTCTTTTTTCGTTTTACGTGAATTGGATGCCGTCTATCTCCCCCTCTACGTGAATGTGTGTATCTCAAATATTTATACTGCAGCCCTTGTTTAGTCCATTTTAAAAACCCAAGTTGAGGCCCAATAAATTTCAATACCAAATTAGATTAATTCTTCTTATCAGGTCCTCAATTTTTTTGTGTACTGCAAGTTGATCCTTAAAACAAATTTATTTGTGCAGCTCATGCTAATTTAGTTTTCGCACTTTGGATTTTGCCATTTTACCGTTATGTTGTATTATTTTCTTCAGTTTTTCATTAAATATAAAATTTTACCTACAAACGATAATTTAACATAAATTAGGTAGAATTTAATTCAAAAGACAATAAAATATCATGATTTAGAGCCACGAATAAGTATAAAAGCTACGCTTATCATGTAACGTCCCAAAATTTCATAAAATAGAATTATTTGCTCTAGATATTTTTTTTATAATTTTGAAAGTTGAAGGGCTAAAGTGAAATATATTTTATATTCTTATTATTTTTGGGTCAAATAATTAGATTTTGATATAACGAATTTTNGATGTGCTATGGGTACATAATGGACACCATAATGATGTCCATAATGTACACATGGCGGCTCCCTATTGGAGGGCCACCTGATGCGACAGGCAACCCTCCAATAGGGGCCAATATGTGTACATTATGGACATCATTATGGTGTCCATTATGTACATTTAGCATTTTCCTTTATTTAATTGTAACATATGATGATGCAACAATAAAGATAGAGGATAGGACTATGGAAAAACGAAAGTTTAAAAGCATTTTCTGAAAAAAAAAAAGTTGGTATAAAATGTTGAGCTAGAAGACGGAAAAAAATCCAATTTTGGGTTGGACCAGCTTCAGCCAAAATTAAAGTATGATTCCTACAATTCAGTGGCTTTGGGAGGTGAACCAAAAACAATGAGATTCTGAATTCTTTTGGAAATGAGATAATGAAAGGCACAAAATAGATGCTAAAAAAGAGTCACTATTTACATTAACCATTATTATATATTTATCCACTTTTTTATAAAAAATATTATATTACATTTTTAACCTTATGTAAATTTACTTTAAATAGACAAGAATAAAATCAAAGAAAATTTTATCGCTCAATATTCGTCCATTAATATTTATTTTTATTAAATTCTTTTGGACATTTTTATATTTTTTTGTTGGGAACAATCCAATCAGTAGGCACGAAAGATTGATAATCCCACTTTCAATAGAAAACTCATTTTTATTCAATTCTTATCTAATTTGTGATGGTGCACAGTTGTGATAAATTAATCGCATATCAACTCAATCTGTGAATGTTTTCCACTATAAATACATACTGCAAGAAGTCAGAGTAATCCCCATAGAATATATATACTTACACGGCAAAATACCATAGAATAAATATTTATACCTACAAAGTAGAAAGCAATTGTTTACTTCTACAGCCGGAGAATATGAAAAAGTTTTGGGAACGTGCATTCATAATTTTTTTTTATTTAAAAAAGTAAAATTTCGTTTGATCTATCGAGGTAAGATACTTTTGTATAAGTGGTTCGTTTCCTTATACTTTTATATTCAATAATTTATACATAAATTATTAGTGGACATTCGAGTTCTTTATTAAGATATATGAAATCTTTCGGAAATTTAAGAAGATCTAAGATTGGTGTGTAGCTTGATCGACGATATACTCTATAAGAGAAGAATGGTATGAAATGTTTATTTTATTATTATGTAATTGTGTATGAAAATTACACGTATTTTATTGGATATTTTCAAATATTCACTCTTACAAAAAAAAAAAGAAATCTAAGTTGGTTCGGGTCGATTGGAATTGTAGCAGGATGGTGATGTGGGCTGCCAAGGGAATCGAAGGAAAAATATACATTTTTTTTTTTTTTTAAGTTTTCAATTTGTTAGTTTTGTTTGTTCAAAAACATATTATTTAATTAGTTAGGCAATTATGTTTTTTTAAAGATAGAATTTTCATGTTTTAATTTAAATTTATAAATATTTTAGTTATTTTTTATAAAGAAATCTATTCCATCGTTCCGCATCTAATGTAAAGAAAAGTGAGTTTGTTTTTGGTAACACTCCAAGATTTAAGAAAATTATGGGTGTTACACGGGGCGGTCACCACTAGAAAACTCCTCATTGGAGCTCCAATGGTCGAAAAAGAGTCTAGAGGGATAACTAAGAAAGGTGTTCATATTTTGAAGATTTGTTGGTTTGCACTTTTTCGTCATCTAAAAGTTTGAACTATTATATAATAACCAATTGTGTTTGTTTAAATCATCTTCTGCAAAGTAACTGACTATTTAGCATGTAAATCCTATCTATGCCTATATATATCTAACATAATCATATCTTATAAAAGATGATAAACAGTATTCTACCTAGCTAAGTGTCAACTTCGAATTATCCTCATCGTGAAATGAATGTTAGTTCTCCCAACCAATCTTCTAGCACTTAGCCTGGTAAGTTATTGTGTTTAATTTCGTGTAGTGCTTCTTCTCGTATGTGTTGGTACTTGAAAAGTAAGATCGACCTATAATAATGAATATTTAGGTTGCAAGTAACCTTTTGTAAGATGATGTTTCGCTGACAGATTAATTAACAACTTCATCTAGTAATTTAAATTTTTAGAAACGAATCATATTTATTTACTTAACTCGTGTTCAACATGCTCTCGCGGGCACACAAAATTCATTATTTATCAAATATATGATACATACACAATTTTTCATAGATGGATGCAGCAAGACTTGAACTAACGTATTTTGCATGTCTCCAATACCATGTTAATGTCACATCTAACAACTTAAAACATGTATTTATTTAACAAAATAACCAAAGAATGAAGATATTATATTCTTCCTCCTTAAAATTTGTTACCAAAATTACAAATACTACTTTTCTACATCATATAACCATAGGCTGCATCTGCATGTCTTTTTCATCCATACTATTTTCTCTCCTACTATACAGAAATATTGACTCCAAATGAAAGTTTACCTATAACATTAAATACAGACATTAATACATCTATTTCTAATTCAAATCCTGTATATCTTTGCTTCCACATAGCCTCCAAGATTGACTTTTGTAGTGATAAAATTGAAAGATTTGTAGGGGACAAAATAGGTCCCATAAACTGTAATTAAAAGCTAAGGCTCCTCAGAGTTGAAATTGTCACTGCTGCAACTTGTAGGAGTAGGAGCTGCACTTATCATGGTGCTTTGAATGAATGCTACCATCTGTACAAACACAAAACTACATTAGAATGAATTTGTAGTTGAACTACATATATTCATGCATCAAAATTTTACATAACCCCGCTCGCACTTCTCCCCAATACTTTACAACTAGAGGTGTAAATTGAGTTGGACTCAGCTTGTTTCAAGATGGCCAGCCCCCGGTTTTTTAGGCATACCGAGCTATTAAAATTATTTGGGCAGTGTAGGGCATGTCAGGGTTATGGATTTTTACTTTTTTGCATAACCATTCTTTACTTTTTTTCCCTTTTAAATACGGCTCTGCCAGGACCAGCATAATAAGTTTTCAACGAGGTTCTATCGTTTTATGCGTAAGGGATTGGCCAATCACTTTTCAATGGACGCCTAAAATGTTCATAAGACAAAGTTCTTTTTCCTCAAGCTGGTCTATGAGCAGTACTTCTCTTTTCTTCAGTCAAAAGGTTCTAACTGGATCTTGGCAATGCAATCAGGATCAACTTGGAATAAAAACCTTGACGTCTAGGTCATGCCTACTCTCATCTGATTTACAACCATTATTGAACTCACTAACACAATGGGATTGCTGATCTATACAGCCCCTCACAGAAGGTCCATGCCTGGGCCAGCACTTTTCACCTGCCGATTGGCCCAGCACATTTTTTAGGTGAAACCCTGTTCTGGAAATTTATTGATCTTTTCTGTTTCATTTGATTATCAAATTTATAAAAACATTAATCCCAAAATCATATGAAAGTGTATCATGGATCAACTAACCCTCTCAAGGACTTTCTCATAAAGGAACCGAGCGCAAATATGGTGGAACAAGTTTACAGTTTCACCACTAGAACGAAAGAACAACAACTGAACTATTCCATTGTCAAGAGTAATCCAGTCGAAATGTGAAGTAGATTTCCCCTTTGTTAAAATGCATCAAAAGCATGGACTATTCTCGATCATTTATTAAAATCGGGGAAGAAATTGAGTTCTATTCCATGATTCTCTATTGCAATTTGTTCTCTTGGAGAATGAAACCACCTTCCAGAATGTTTGGAAAGGTAGAATAGACAATAGTGCTAGACTATATTAAAGAAGAAAAATAGTCTTAAAATTTTGTTTATTGTAATGTCCAATAACATCTAACTCATGTTATGTTCGTTATGCTGGATTCAACACTAATATATAAATTAGTGAAGAATACCAAATTAAATCTTGTCCCTCGTTGTGTGCAATACCATCCACTATTGGGGGTACTAAACATGCCATTTATGTAATAAAAGAAGTAACAGAAATAATCCAGAGCTGAGTATCTGCAGGAAGAAGCCCTTACCGCAGCAAAGCCAGAGCACATAATACTGAATCCTGGAAAATGAAATGGTGCACTATCTGACAGAAACAAAGCTGAAAAAAAAATGGAAAACAAGAAGATTACCAGATTAAAATGAGTTCGAGGCTTTGATTGATTTAGGAAAATAATGGTTCTTCTTACCTGTTAAAGGGGTGAAAGCAAGTGGAGACACAATGTTAGCAAAGGAACAGATGCCTGTAATGCACCCTTGAGCCTTTCCCTGAAAGGAAAAAAATGTCAAAATCAGCATCCTCTGAAAGGTCTAAAGAAGAAGTTTAAACCACAATTCAAAAGAAATAATTGCTGTGTATTCAATAATACAATGACAAATTAAGCCTTATTCTTGATAAATTTGGGTCATCCAATGAGTCGGCACTTCAATCAATTCATTGCTAGATCTACTAGAAAATCTATAGCAACAATATACAGCAACTGCAACGAGCAATGTTTGATTTTATCCACTTCCATCTTCTGACTTGTTGTACTGAAATCACGTCACTTGCATAACAGGTGTGGCAGTGACACTTTAGGTTAGCATTAAACATGTCCCCAGCTACTTAAGTCATTCTTCCCTTAATTTATCGTCAATCTACACTACCTGTATTTTTTGGCATATATTTTTCAATTCTTATATAATCTATTTTAATATGACCACACACATCTTAGCAACCTCATTTCTGCTACGTTGATCATTTTATGGACAATTTTGTCATTTACCAGTGCAACACTCAGAACCGTAAAGCATAGCACATCAAGATAACATAATAGCAATATTTCCAAATTCACCTGTTCACTGGGTCCAATTTGTTTGGAAGCAATGCTCCTTAACTGCAAAATGCAATGCACGATTAAAATTAATGTTTAAATCCATGCCCAAGACCTGTGCTACAAGAAACAAAGAACTTACACATGGCATTGCAAAAGTAGCCACAACAGAGATCATGGCAGCAGCATAAGGAACCTGCAGATTTAGAATCAGCAGCATTACAGAATGTTCCATTTGATATTTGCTTCTCTAGAGAAGAAGAGAGGCTAGGAATAGAAGTGTTCGAAACAGGGGTGGCAAGAGATGGTCTTGACTCTCGAATTTACATGATTTGTGTAGATGAGATAGCATAAAGTGAATAATAAAATTTATTGAAATTCGAAGGAGTGGTCGAGTAAGAACATACCCAGGGTGCCCATGCCGTGCTGTAAAGAACCATCTGCATTGAAAGTATCAGAATAGTTCATCAAAAGCTATGCAATAGTACTACAAGTTTATGGATTAAATCTTCATACCCAACTCCTAGAGCAATAATGAACAAAAAAATCAGAAACATAAAACATAAATTTATAGCAGTTTACCCTCAATGTGATAGCTACATTCACTTGCTACTTAATATTTTTTTTCACCATGATGAAGGAGATTACAAATGTTTTAACAAACCTCTCTGTCTTGGCTACACGAAAACCACCCTTTTATGTATAATAGGAATATTAGGTCAATCCACGTTCGAGGGGAAAAGTATATAATAAATTAGGTTCCACAAATTCCAACATAAAATGTGTAACCTTTATTAGTAAATGGTAATGTACTTACATTAGCACAGCTAAAAAAGAGCCCAATTGAAAGCATCTTCTCTTCTCCCAATAGAGGAGTTAAAATGGGCATGAGAATCAGCTGCAAGAGTTCAAAACCGAACACAAAAGCCAAATATGTATAAGGACTTGAATGTACATACATAACATATCATACTACTGCAAGGGAAGGCTAATTACCTGTGAAATTGACCCTGCTATCCCAGCAATTATCATCAGATCAGCGAATTCATCTTTGTTAAAGTGAAATTGAGCCTTCAAGTAGTACTGTGTAGTGGTTAAACGAAAAACAGGTCATTATAAATCCATTTCTAATTTCCAAAAAAGAATACTATCATGCAGGACCTAGACAACTGAATACAGAATTTATAAAACCTTTCTGTAAGTGTACCACTTAAAAATCAGGCAATTCAGACTTCAAATTAAGAAAACCATTGACAAATTATCAGTAACTACTCAGAGTGGAGACATATGACATCTTTCATCTTTAAACTGATCAAATTATTTCTAAGCTTCTAACTTTTCCAATATCATATGGCTGCAAACGTACAGTTGTTTGCATTTTGTCTAGTCTCAAGCATTAGATAACTTTGAAATTCATGGAAAAGAATGAAAGAAACATACATTTAAAGAAGCACTAACGCCAACATCTGCAATAGTGATGAAGAATGCAACGGCAGCTGCTTTTGAAAATGTGGAGCTGCACAATGATAATGAACAAGATAAAAAAATATCAAAATAAATATAATGAATCGTCTCTCAATGACAATCAAATCTCTTCCTCTTGTTCAAGTTCAAAACGTTTTCCCAATTTTTACATTTAAAAAATTGTCTTCCACCAATATCCCCCACCATATTATATATTTATGACACAATCCAAAATTGAACGAACAAAATGTTGAATTGAATGTTACCTGTCTTTAGTGAGAGTATTACTCATTTTTGTACTTGGAGTTTCAATTTTCATTAATTTCTTTAATTAGGAAAAATGAACCACCCTCCACCCCGTCAACACCCCGCCAACCCATCAAGATTTTAGGCATAAACCACAAGTGACAACACCCTTGCGCCATTCCATAAGGGTATTTAGGTATTGGACAATTTTTTGGACAAAAGCCATGGACACACCTGAAAATCCTTCAAAAGGAATCAATTACGAAAACAGATCCAATCTTTAGCATGAGTAAATTTGGCTAACCTAGTCCTTAGCAAGCAAATGGTATCATCCACAGAAGGCAGATTCTTGAATAGCTGCCACTTTTTTGTGGGTGCTTTTTCCAAAAGACAAGTAGTCTCTGTGTTCTTTGCACAAATTTTGTTGTTCATCATCGACTCAGGAAGGAATACTCTCATGTACACCAGTGATATCACTGCCATTGATGCAGCAACCTATAACAGCCAACATATAAAGAGTTACATGAAAAAAGGGAATCTTTATGTGATCCTATAACTTGATTTTATTTATTTTTATGAATACAAATTAATTATCTTAGAGTTCTCTTCAAATACAAAAATAGACTGTCAAATTAAGAGATGAAGGAATAAAACCCCATCCCTGCCCATACAAGGAGAAAAATTCAGCCAAGTTCTAATAAAACTTCTTCTGTCCAGTCCAAACACGACTCTATCACACGGACCTCAAGTGACTATAAATGCCTTTTTTTCCAACTTTTCAACTACATCTAATTTACATACCAAATGCATATTCCTAATTTATCTGGTCAATTATCTCTCTCTATACAAATTATATAGTCATTTCACCGACATAGGCATCGGAGTATCCCGGGAAATACCCAGTTCCATTTTTTCCATTATGAGCACACTCCAACATCTCCAAAGTTGCTTTTAAAGATCATTGGTGGTTAACAGACTTTAACAGCAGTATTTATAAAATATCACCGAGATTTGTCATAATGGTTAAATAATAAGGCAAAATTTCTAGAACGCCCTTATTTAAAAACATGATATCAGTATTGTATGATCAATACAATAGGATACGATGGTGTGTACCTCTATATTTATATAGTTTGAGGAATAATCCAATGTCGGCTTGATTTCTTGAAGATGAAAGTTATGAATAAATAAGGATTTGATTTACTCCTACACCTTTTAATATGGAAACTATCATAGCCCATAATGCTCAAAGAGCCATTTAATCGGTCTAGAAGCTCAAAAGAGCCATTGGATTTCCAGATTGGTGTTCTTAAACTAGATACCATCTTCTAGGGGTACGATGTTAAGGGATAAATCGCAGTCCCTTAAATAGGACTAGTCTTTTGAGATGGAATCCCAAGTCCAGTCACATTCAACTATAAATTTTACTTGCGTTTTTTCTAATAAGTCCCTAGGTAGTTCATATTTGATAATAACAAGAGACATTAAACAAGGGACATATTAGAAAATTAACAAATCTAACTATACTCTCGTGGCCTATAATTTGGGGCATACAAAAAGGAAAACTAAGACCATCTTTATGGCAGTTTATACTTACTTGAAAAGTAGCAGAAGTGGAGAGGAAACGGGTAGAGAAATTCCCAAAGACGAAAGAAGCAGATGCAATGCCAGACATTATTCCAAATACTGAAACCCTTTTGCTTTCTGGAACATTATCAGCCTGTAATCAAACAGAAAATATTTTTAAATTAATTGGTTTTTCTTCTTGAAAATATTCCAAATAGAATTTATTTGAGGAAGCGAAAAGAACATACCACATATGCAAGAGCAAGAAACTGAACGCTTCCTTCAGTAACCATGGCAATGACAGTTTTGAGTACATAATAAGTGTAGAAGAAATACTTTGTCCTGCTGCAGGCCAATATCACTGTAATCACAAATTATACAAGTCAAATAAGTGAAGCAAAATACTCAATTTGAGGAGATTGTAGGGCAATTACTTCATTATAGGTAAATAAAATTATTCCGGCTAGGATCATGCTGGTTGTACATGGGCACTGTACTACCAGTTTAACCTTTGGTCTATGTCTGATAGTGATAGAGCTCTTGCGATTATTTGGTAGGTATTAAAATCAGATTTTTAGTAAATATTAATAAAAATTGATGAAATGTATAATTGAAATATTGTGGATCTAATGAAATATGTAGTTAAAATTAAGCGTTGATTTTAACTTAAAATATAATCTTAATTTTCCTACCAAACAGGGCATATAAGTTGCACCAACTTTTTATATCGGATTTATGTAAATTTTGTTTTATGCCTTAGTAAAGGTTATTTCATATTGTATTTCCTTCTAAAAATAAATTTAATCTAAATTCAATTATTTAATGAAAAAGCTACTGCAGCTCATTGGGCGGCTCGGCCCTACAAGATAAGGCCCAAGGCCCATGGGCCGAGCCTAGCATCCAATTGAAGGCGTCTAAAGATCCTATATAAATCTGGGCTGCCAGATGAAACACGATCCATGGATGACCGAAAATCTATTTTTCTTTTTCTTTTTCTTTTTCCTTTTTTTTTTTTTCTTTAATTTGTTCTACTTTTCCTTTCCTCAGAGCTATTATATCTTTTTCCCTTTACCCATATGGCCACATGGAAGATTCCTTTCCTTTCAAAAATTGGGTCTCTCTTCTGCTATTTTCTTTTTGTAGTTTTTTACTACTTTATGTCGAGAAACTGAACATAAATTCGTAAAATCAGACATTCAAAAGCAAGTGAAGAAATAATACCTAAAGGAAGTATCCCAAAAGTCATAGGGACGGTGAGCATCACTTTTCTTCCATATGTATCGGAAAGATTTCCGATCAATGGCATCACCACAAGTGAACCCAGTCCAATTATCTGCCGTACAGTTCATGCAAATATAATCAATTCATTAATATATAATTCCAAACAAAAGTATGTCTTAAAATATTAATAAGAAATTGGAATTCAATGAAATTAGCCCTTATTTGCTTCAGATAAAGGTCAGATTTTTAGTATATTTTGATAAAAATTGATAGAAGATGGAGTTAAAAAGTTGTGGGCCCATGAAATACGTGATTAAAATAATTGTTGATTTCGACTTAAATTTTTTATATAATTTTGTACCCGGAACGAACGGGGGCCAACTAAAAAAACGAAAATCTTGAGATCTTATTATAGAATTCTTTAAATTAATAGGGCAAACTTAGATTCCAAGCAATAATATTGTAGTCCATTGGAGAAGTATCTATATATATTTATAAAAGGATGCCAACATCAATCTAGTGTCACTTTTGGAAAGCTAGTGAGTCATGACTTCTAAGCAAGTTAACTTCCAACTATAATATACCAAAATGTAATTAAAAATTGGGAAAATCATCACGGAACGTGTTATAGTGTTAAGTAAGCAAACACGGTAAAATTGGACGGGTTTCAACTCCTTTCAAAGTTGAGTGATAATAATGAAACAATTTAAAATTTTTAATGATTGAAAAGATATTCACAAACTATTTAGACTCTAAGGTCTATTGAACCGATCTAATACGTCGATTATTATTTTCAAGTCGAGATTTTAATTCGTATAAAACCTCTATTCAAAGAGAATGACCATCCAACTAATTTTCATGTTCCTAAAAACTAAAGCATTTAATAATATGGTAAGTACCTAGGAGACTAGCACAAGACTTTTGGACCACAAATGGTATTCAAAAGAATGAATATACAATAAAGAAAGTTATAGGCATCACTATGAGCGGTACTCGCTATCAACTAACCCAAATTTCGGTATCTTGGGCACGTAGATTGTTTTAAGGACACTAAGAGCGTGTTTGTGAAGTGTTTATAAGTGATTGAAATCATAAGTAATAAAAATGATAGTACTTGTAAATAGGCACAACAGATATTTGGGTGGGATGGGAGTTTGATTTAGTTGAAGAAAGTTTTGAGTTTTCGATTCCATCTTAAGAAATGTCAACTTGTTAGGACGGGTAACTTAATGGGCTATTATATTCATCTTTAATCAACGTTGGCCCTTAATAGAGATTTGTCGATAGACGAATGGTATTGAAGATAGAGAGATGGGGGATGTGTTTGAAGAGGTTTTTCTTTCTTTTTTTTTTTGGTTGGAAGATAGAGAAGGTAAGATTGCATGGAAAGCAAATATATATATCTTGCTTGCACAGGATGATTTTGCTTTATATTTTGTCACCCTTTGAAAAGACATTGAAAGAAATTGACTCAACAAAAATCTGAACCTAATTTTCTCTGTTTGTGATGCATTTTTTAGCAACTTAAAAGTTGTTAATGATATCCAATAAAAGTCAAGATGTCGGAGCCCCATTATTTGACAAAGAATGCATTTTTTAAAAATAGATTGATTGAGAATATATGGTTAAAAATAAAAATAAAAAAAATTGAATTTGCATGTAATATTATTCTATTGAAACATGTGTAGACGAGAAGAAAAGAGAGAAATATATATATTTTGGAAATAATTGACGAAAAAAACATTGTAACTTCATTAGTAAATGATGATCAAAGCATATCAAAATGTGATTTTGCCAGACACATGAGCAGTTTTTGTATGCAGTTTCTTTGAGAGAAGAAAAAGTCCTCAACTGCTCAAATGAAGTAATGAGTGTAAAATTTAAAAAAAATGAAAAATAGAAAACTTTTTAAGACAAAAATTTATAACACCTGGAAGAATAATATTTGGTATGGAAAGTACTGCATCATAAAGATTGAATTTTTTTTTCTTAATCACGTGCAATGTCGACTATCGACTAGTATAATGCAACAAACATGTCAATAGTCTAACGACTTAGAAATGATGACGTAGTTGGCTCGATAAATTGGATATCAATATACAAACTAAGATTTTCTCGGTACTAAGCATCAAACAATTTAAACGTAACTAAAACAAAAGAAATGCAGAGAGATGAAATGAAAAGTAATTACCGCTTGTTGAGCTCCGGTGAGATATATGGCCAATGAGCATTTATCTTTTCCGGGACAAAGTGCCGCCAATGTAACGTCTGTTATCGCTGGAACCACCATGAAGTTGGCGAAGCAGTAGAGGAAAACCGTCATGTAGAGGTGGCTCAGCCCGAATACCTTCTCCATCTCTCTCTCTCTCTCTCTCTCTAAATGGCTTGTAGGAAAAGGGTGGTGAAGAAGAGCCTTTTATATAGTATACGAGGATTCTTAAAGCAACAAATTAAAGAACTTTGGTTTAAAGCACAAATATATGTCTGACTGTCTCTTTAATTCTTTATTTATATTGTTCAAAAGTACCTTGCATGAAAATTTTCACAAAATACAAAAAAGAACCATTGCAATAACTGTAAAGTAATATATATATATATATATATATATATATATAGAATT
>CAIGRB010154987.1:2980-16990 GCA_903798255.1 Fraxinus quadrangulata | reverse complement strand
TTTGAATTTGCACACAATGTATACAATGATGTAACCTATAAAATGTATACTTAGCATAATTCTATATTTATTGTTGATCCCAAAAAATGTACCATTGATGTGGCCAACAAATCACAATATCTCTCACATCCACGTAAGCTCGATTCCTGCACACTTAGACAAACCGTTAGTCACACGTTGCCTTTTTCGAAAGGAATGGAGTTGGCTACGCACACTTCGATAATCAAGTCAATTGGAGAAAATAGTTGAATGAGTGTTGGAGAGTTTTAAACGTGAGCATCCGATATAAAAAAAGGGATCGGCTTTGGGATAAAATAAATAGAGTGTAATGTAACAAGATTATAGCTTTAGGAGTCTAGACTTTCATTACCCTTGAATAACACTAAGTGTGAGCTTTTATATTTGTCTATGACGGATAAGGGCCGTTAAATGGCGATGCACGTGGCCCCATCACGCCATCTTAGTGACTGACCTCTCTTGTCATAGATATCAATTAATCACTGCCTTAAATGTGACCTAGTTTGCGGCCTTATACTTGACCAAATAGGTTTGTGGCAGGGGCGATGGCAGTGAGTTGTCTTGCCAATCACATAATATAAGATCTATTTAGGATCTTTTCATTACCTCGGCCTGGACCGGCTTTTTACATGGGGTCTGCATGCAATAAGGTCTGTCCAATTTTGCTTTGCGGGGAAAAGTGGGTCGTCCGCACTTAAAGGTAGGTTTAACTTCGCCTCGTATAGGTGTATAAGGAGCAGAACCGTCGAACCGTTTGCCACGTATGATAATTGAGACCACGTGTCGACCCTCGTGCAACAAGGCATAACAACAGTCCCTGAAGTCCAGTATGATTATTCATATAATGCGTGGACTTTCAAGTTGATGGGAAGAAAGATGTGGTTTCAAGTTGCAGTGGTAGCGGTAAGGCTGAATGTGATGAAGCGATGACTTTGTGAGGAAAGAAAACCTTTGATGAGGTTGGATAATAAGAAGCGAGGCCCTTGGAGAAAAGGGAGAGCCCCTAGATATAGTTGAAGCCTGTGATAAGGTTGAATTATTCGAGGCAAGACCCTTGAAGTAAAGGGCGAGCCCCCTGATGTAGGTGAACCATGTGATAAGGCTGAATAATACGAGGCGAGACCCTTCGAGCAAAAGGCGAGCCCCTAGATGTAGTTGAAGTATTTAATACGGTTGAATAATACTAGGCGAGTCCCTTGGAACAAAGGTCAAGTCCCTAGATGTAGTTGAAGCCTATGATAATGTTGAATAATAGTAAAAGCACATTGGGCAGCGTGATCTAATGATTTGAAAGAAACATTAATTCCCAAGGAAAAAATAGCTGGGTGGCGCGACGATTTTCAAGGTTCTCGTTATGTGCATTTAATGCGCAATGATGATGGTTTGTCACAGTGAGCGAGATTTACTTGAATCTTGGGTGCATGCAAATCACGGCTTCATCTGAGCCTCAAATTCGAATTTTGAACAGGCACCGTTTGATTTTACCGTGTTGGATAGGAATGCAGATGTACGGCTGAGATCATAGTGGGAGTAAATCCAACGATGGGGTTTCAACCTCTCTCCATTTATAAAAGGTCTAAAGGGATGAGTTGGCCCGCCTCTCAAAAATGAACCCACCGCCTTCCTCAGAAAAGAAATGAGAAAAGGGAAAGCAAGCTAAGACTTCGATGGAGAGGCCCCAGAAGAGGAGGCTGGTTTTGACCAAGAATACCGAGCCCGCACCTCTTCCAAATTGACAAACAACCATTGGTGAGTCACTCGACGACCCATTGAAGTTGAACCCATCTTCTCGGTGAGAGTTGTAGAGGTAGAAGAGGTGGCAGAAGAGGAGGCATGCATTGTTAAGAAGAGGTGGGGCATGGAGGCTAGGAGTGCCCCCTCTGAAGTTAAAGCCTAGAACTTCTTAGGAGAGAGATCTGATGAAATCGCCTCCACTATAATGGAGATGCTTCTTGTTGAGGTCCAGGAGGCTATTGGAATTCACCACAAGTACTGGGCTGATAAATATTCCTCGTATGCTGAGACCTGTGATGCAGTCGACATGGTGGAGGTTGGGCTTGCCCCTCATGCTCGCTCTCAGAGCTTCTTTTAAATGCCCTGATGGAGATGAGCGGCTGCAAGGCCTCAATAAGGATTCCTTCAAAGGGTCAATGATGCGAAGGTGACCCTAAATAAAGAAAAGGCTAAGTTGTCTTCGACCAATGAAGCCATTGAAGCCTCCAAGGTAAAGCAAGCTTAGGCGAAGTCGATGATGGAGGCACTTTCTAAAGAAAATAACGAACTAAATGGGGAAGTCCATCTTTACAAAGCCGAGATGAATACTCTGACGAAACATGTGGAGAACTCTAACAATCTACAAAAAGATCGCTTCATCAGCCTTGGAGGCTGCTAATAAATATAAAGGAGATCTGAAGGCTCGCGTAGATGAGCTAACTATTTAGGCTGCCACTTGAAGCGGCTGATGAGTGGGGCAGGGGAGGTAGCGGTGAATGAATATATTGCCCATTTCTATGAAACGGATGAGTACGATGGACTCGGTTTGTACTGGAGGAAGGTTGCGTACAATGAAGTCTTAGGAAAACTTGCCAAGCTGTACCCACAACTGGAGCCATCTTCTTTAAAAGAGGAATTCCTGCCAGTTGAGCCATCCACCCATGCTAATGAAGTGGAAGATTCGGTTGAGGAGGTGGATGGCCAGGATGAGCCTCAGCAGGATGATGCTACTGTTTAGACAAGGCTTTTTATTTGTGATATCATTGTAGCAGTCTTCTTTTTGTAATGCGTTTTGATTATATAGAAGAATTTCTTCAATTCCTTTGTGTTTGTTGTTGATGTAACTTTAGTTGTCAACTTAATTTGAGTAGATAACATGGGCCTAGCAAACATAATTAAGCATGAACTGGTCACACTTAAAAATTGGTAAAGATGCTTGGGCTAACCATAATTAACCTCGAATGATAATAATATATGAGCTAGTCATACTTAACATAACTGAATTAATTAACAACGTATGTGATCGTCATAGTTTACCTTAGATAATAATAATGAAGTATGAACTTGTCATACTAAGCGTAACTGAATTAACAACATATGTGCTCACCATAGGTTAATTTGAATAATAACGATGTATGAGCTTGCCATACTAAGCGTAACTGAATTAACAACATATGGGCTCGCCACAATTAAATAATAATAATAATGATCTATGAGCTCATCATACTAAACGTAACTGAATTAACATATGAGATTGCCATAGTTGACCTTGAATAATAATAATGATGTATGAGCTCGTCATACTAAAAGTAACTGAATTAGCAACATATGAGCTCGCCATAGTTGATCTTGAATAATAATAATGATGTATGAGCTCGTCATACTAAATGTAATTGAATTAACAACATATGGGTTCGCCATAGTTGACCTTGAATAATAATAATTATGGATGAGCTCTTCATATTAAACGTAACTCAATTAACATATTGGTTCTCCATATTTTAACCGTTGGAGTGTATGAGCTTGTCATACTTAAACGTAACTCATGAGCTTGTCATAATTAATATTTTGATGGAGATATGGGCCCGCCATATTTTAATCGTTGAAGAAGTGTATGAGCTTGTCATACTAAATCGTAACTTATGAGCTTTTCATAGTTAATAGTTTGATGGACATATGGGCTCGCCATATTTTAACCGTTGAAGGAGTGTATGAGCTTGTCATACTTAAACGTAACTTATGAAATTGTCATAGTTAATAATTTAATGGAGATATGGGCTCGCCATATTTTAATCATTGAAGGAGTGTATGAACATGTTATACTTAAACTTAACTTATGAGATTGTCATAGTTAATAATTTGATGGAGATATAGGCTTACCATATTTTAATCGTTGAAGGAGTGTATAAGCGCGTTATACTTAAACGTAACTTATGAGCTTGTCATAGTTGATAATATGAAGGACATATGGGCTCGCCATATTTTAACCGTTGAAGGAGTGTATGAACTATCATAATTAAACGTAACTTATGAGCTATCATAGTTAATAATTTGACGGAGACATGCGCTCGTCATATTTTAATCGTTGAAGGAGTGTATGAGCTTTTCATACTTAAATGCAACTTATGAGCTTGTCAAAGTTAATAATTTGATGGAGATATGAACTCGCCATACTTTAACAGTTGTAAATGTGCGTACAAAGATTGGAGAACATGCATTTGCAATAACCAAAAACATATACAAGCAATGATCATTGCCTTACTAGTAATACATCCGTAAGTGATCTATATTCCAGGGGTGTGACTGCACCTTTCTGTCCAAACTTTCAATTAGGTAAGTCTCTGGTCTCACGTCGCCTGATATACAGTAGGGGCCCTCCCAATTTGGACCCAGCGTGCCAACACTAGGCTCTTTGGAAGAAAGGAAAACCTCTTCTGAGCACAAGATCACTCCTTTTAAATGACTTCTTCCCAACCTTGGCATTGTAGTACCGTGTCATTTTTCTTTGGTAGGTGGCAAGCTTTATCTATGAGTTGTCTCTCATTTCTTCAAGAAAATCGAACTCACACCGCCTTATCTTATCATTGGATATTTCGTTGAAATGCAGGCGGTAAGGTGAAGGAAGACCTACCTCGACCGGGCTCATAGTCTCAGCCTCATATGCCATAGAGAAATGGGTTTTCCCAGTTGCAGTTCGACTGGTGGTGCGAATTACCTACAAAAACTGGGAGAACTCATCTACCTATACTTCTTTTGAAGTATCAAGTTTCATTTTCAAGAGTTGCTTGATGGTCTTGTTAACCGCCTCAACCGGCCATTTGCCTGGGATGATGAGGAGAAGAAAAATGCTTCTTGATGCCCAATTCGTCGCACGAGTCTCTGACCTTTTTGTTATCAAACTATCACCCATTGTCTGTTATGAATGAGTGGGGAATTTCGAACTAGAAAATGAAGTTTTTCCAGATGAACTTGAAAGTGTTCGCCTTAGTTATTTTCGCCAACGGTTCCGCCTCTACCTACTTATTGAAGTAATCAATGGTGACAATTACATAGCTTTCAATTCATTTCCCTTTTGGCATGGGGTCTATCAAATCAACTCTCCACTTGGCAAATGGCCAGGTGCTGGACACCACAATCAGCTATTGTGACGGCTGCCTTTGAATGAATGAGAAAGGCTGACATTTGTTGCATTTTCTTACAAACTGTACTGCATCCTTTTTCGGCGTTGGCTAGTAGTATATTTGCCTTAAGACTTTTCGAGCCAGCGCCGAACCTCCAGTGTGGTTGCCACAAACTCTGTCGTGGATCTCTCGCAGGACATAATTAGCTTCTTTCCCTCCAGTGCATCGTAAAAGTAGGAATGAGAAATATCTCTTATAAAGTACTTCATCCTGGAGCACATAGTGGATGGCTCTGAGCCTGAGTTTGTGGGCTTCTCCTTTATCATTTGGCACTGCTTGATCTTTGAGGTAGGCAATAATAGGTTACATCCATGTGGGGTTTCTTCAATCCACATCACCTTATCCCCTTTAGATATGGAGGGTTTAGGGAAGTATTCAATCGGTACAATTTTAAACATCTCCGAATCCTTACTGGTGGGCAATTTTGATAGAGCATCGGCGTACAGATTCTCGATTCTTGGCATCTGGGTCAGCTCAAAGTTTTCAAAGGAGGTGAACAAATCCATCATCTTTTTTAGGTAAGCTACCTTACTTTTATCTTCGGCTGCGAAGCTACCGTTAACTTGGCTCACCACCAGCTGTGAGTCGCTACAAACTTCTAGGCTCTTAACCTGCATTTCTTTTGACAATCTGAAACCTGCTAACAATGCCTCGTACTCAGCAGCATTGTTGGAGGTCTTGAAGTCGAACCTCATTGCACAATTAAGCTTGTGGCCTTCTAGGCTCTGCATCACTACACTGACTCCGGAGCCTATTTCTCCGGAAGACCCGTCAATAAATAGCTTCTAGGTTGGGGGTTCTGCTGGTTCCATTGCCACACTGATGTCTGTTGCCTTGGTGAATTCTGCTATGAAATTCACCACTGTCTGCCCTTTCATTGAGGTCCTCGACTGATATAAAATGTTAAATTCGCTCAACTCCACAGCCCATTTCAGCAGCCTTCCTAAAGCATCTGATTTTCGGAGTACTTACTTGAGGGAAGGCTCGTCAACACGTGTATATAGTAGGCCTGGAAATAGGGCCTCAACTTCCTAGAGGTGGTCATAAAGGACAAAACAAGTTTTTCTATATCCATGTAACGCGTTTTAGCTGGCAAAAGAGCCTTACTCACGTAGTACACAAGCAATTGCATGTCTCCCTCTTCCTTTATCAGCACTGAACTTACAGCCTCCGCATTTAAGGCCAAATATATCCTTAGATTTTGAGGGGAGAGGGGCTTGCTCTACGTACTTCTTCAGCCTTTGGAAAGCCTCTTCGCACTCCTCATTCCATTGGAACCTCTTTCTTCCTTTTAGTACCTTGAAGAACGGGAGGCATTTATCTGTTACTTTGGAGATGAAACGATTCAGTGCTGCTAGACGACCCGTCAAACTCTGTGAGATTCTAGGCTTGCAAGGGGACTTCACATTCGTAGGGCCTTGATTTTTTTTAGGTTTGCTTCTATGCCCCGTTAGTTGACCACATAGCCCAAGAATTTTTTCGAAACCACCAAAAGCGTGCATTTTAATGGTTTCAACTTCATCCGGTACTTCTTTAGGATTTTGAAAGTGGCCTTTAGGTGTTCGATGTGGTTTGCAGTCTTAAGGCTCTTTACAAGTATGTCATCAATGTACACTACCATTATTTTGCGTATGAGGTCGGTAAAAATCCCGTTGATAGGTAGTCCAAGCATTTTGCAAGCTAAACGCCATGATTTTGTAGTAGTAAAGGCCTCTATCAGTGATGAATAAGGTGTAGTCCTCATCAGCTAGGTGCATGGAAATTCGGTTGTACCCTAAGTATGCATACATAAAGCTCAAGAGCTCATGCCCTACAGTGGAGTCAACCAATTGGTCGATCCTTGGAAGCGAAAAGTTATCCTATAGACATGCTTGGTTGAGGTTAGAGAAGTCTATGCAAATTCTTCACTTTCCGTTTGGTTTCTTTACCAGGACTGGGTTGGAAATCTACTTTGGGTACACTGCCTTCCTTATGAATCCATTTGTTATAAGCTTTTGTACCTCCTCTTTCAGGGCCTCATATTGCTCAGAATTCAAGGCTCTCATCGTTTGCCTGTGAGGGGTGAATTTGAGGTCTACGTTAAGACAGTGGCAGCTAACTTTGGGGTCGATGCCCACCATATCATCGTGCGTCCATGCAAACATGTCCAAGTTGTTAAGTAGGAAACCTTTGTACCTCATCTTTTTTTTCTACTTCAAGTTCCTTCCCTATTCATAGCACCTTTGTTGGGTCATGCGGGTCCACCGGAAAATATTCAAGTTCTTCCATTACGCTTGTGAGTTCCATTCGGTGACCCTTGGGTCTAAATCTACATCGATGACCCCTTCTTCCGGGGTATCAATCATGTTGAAGTCTCCTCTTTGTTCACGGGTAGGACTTTCCTCAGGTGCGTCAACTATTTCAACGTCTGTTAAAACCATGTTTACACTATGGGGCTCGGACTTTCTCAAAGAGCTGAGGTAGCATTCCCTTGAACCTATTTGGTCTCTACGCATCGCAGTTCCTTTCTCAGTGGGAAACTTCATGCATAAGTGGTGTATGGAGGTAACAGCCCTAAGCTCCTTCAAAACGGGTCGCCTCAACATTCCATGGTAAGCGGATCGGTGATCTACAATGAGGAATTTCATGAAGTGATTGGCACTAAGTGAGGGTGCTCCCATTTCTACAGCCAGCTTGATCCTCCTCCTAGGAACAATGTTATCGCCTGTGAAACCGTATAAGGGGACGGTCATGGGGGTGAGCTCGTGATCGATCATCATTTTGTCATAGGTGGTTCCAAATAGGATGTTGACGGAACTCATATTGTCTACCAACATGTGCTTAAGCCCATTTTTGGCTACGACGACTCTTACGACCAAAGCGTCGCAATGGGGGTAATGAACCCCACGATATCTTGCTATGAAAAGATTATCGGCAGAGTGTTCCTAGACTCGCGAGGGCGTTGTTGACCAAATAGCTCGTCATGCGAGGATCCTAGCTTCTCTTGCGTAATTTCTCTAAGCATTTCTTGACCCTCCTCTTGCATGTGGGCTACCAAAAATGGTATCAATCTCCTTGATGGAGGCGTTATTTGCATCGACGGTAGGTTCTCTCCTTGGCCTTTAACCGCCTTTTGGCCTATCTCTTTCTTCTTCACGCCCCCGTCAAGGCGATCACTCTCTACGATGTCGCCTCGCCTGATCACATGTAAGTTCTCTTTCATGCCTAGATTGAGGTGCATTCCATTGTACCTGATGGGTGTTTATCCTTTCAACATGGGAGCCTGTTGGCTCCCCATGATATAGCCTGAACAAACAGTCTTCAGTGCTCTAGCCATAGGTTTGGTGGTAGGTGCACTATTGCCTATTTCTAAGCTCCATGTTCCTTCCCCTAACTCTTTCCTTGGATTGATTCGACTGTCTTTGAGCCTCAATTCCGACCTCTTCATATGCCAATTAGGGCACTTCATTTAATGTGGCAATGGCGAGTGCTTGGCCTGAGGTGGGAAAAATTGTGTGTCCTGCTTGGGTCCATTGCTTGTTTACCAAGTATGATACAAGGGCCCAGCGAAGTTCTGTTGTGGTAGTCAATCAGCTCCTCGTTGACAATCTAACTTTTCATCATTTCCTCCAAGGCATCATAGGAGGTAAGGTTCTTGTTTCACGCATCCCTCGAAAAGAGGTTGTTCATGTTGAGGCCTTATTTTAGAACCAAAAGGGCATCTCTATCGGTAACCTGCTCATAGTAGGTCATCTCATATGTGAATCGAGCCAAGTAGCTCTTCAAAGTTTCACCTGCTTGCTGCCTTATGTTCTGCAGCTTTTGGTTGGGGGCTTCTCCTTCTTTGCTGGACAAATATTGGTTCAAAAAGGTTTCTTGAGATCTGACCAACTTCTGATACTGCCAGTCGGGATATGGATGTACCAAATTTTTGCAGCCCCAGTCAATGTGAGGTGGAAAGCTTTGCATTTTAACGCTGGCGAGGCTCCTTGTAGTGACATATGGGTCTTATAATTGTTGAGGTGTTTCGCCGGTCGCCCTTCCTTTTGTATTTGAGTATTTTCGATGGCACGAAGTGGTCTGGGACAGAGGTACTTCTCAACTCTTAGGAGAAGGCTAAAATGTCATCGTCATCGTCTAATTCAAAGGATCTTCATGGACCATCAGAATCATCTCCCTCAACTTGATAACGGGTGGGGGGGTCGTGAAGTTTCAACTTGATTTTTCAAGTTCGCCTCGTCTATTCTATCAGAGGAAACTCCTGAGGTTTATGTTCTTGATATTGTTCTAGACCCCTTTTTGAATATGGAGGTGGCTGATGAGACCTATTTTTAGGCCTTCATGGTCCAATTCGATAAAAAACATTGGTGCACCTTTGTGGTTCGCATTCTTGAGCATACTCTGGGGAAAAATTCCCTTCTTGTGGCATGTTATCATCGGGTCGGTTAGTGGCATAGTTGGTGGAGGTGTCCATTTCCACTTCCCTCTCAGTTGGACTAATCTCCCTCCTATGCATTTGGGGGTAGGCCGTCGTGTTGTTTTCCTCGCCTTCTTGGGGAAACATCCCCTAATGAGGCATTTGGTACCCTGCTTGCTGGTGCATCTGCGTCAGTAGCTGTTGCATAGTAGCATTTTACTGGGTCATGTTGCTCATGTTTGCAGTCATCTCCCCACTTCTCTAGCTAGGTGTGCTGTGGTACCACCTCACATATGTTGGTGATGGGGGCGATGTATATTCACGTTCATTCAGAGGAATTTTTCTTCAGAAGCCTCATGTTGTCTATTACTGCCCTACGAGCCGTAGTGGTTGGAGCTCATGATATGTATTTGACTAGGAGCTAAAAACAAGTGTTTGAGGTACTTTCCTTTGCAGTGGTTCTTTCTTCAAGAACCAAGCCTTTCTTCAAGGTTTTGCTTTCAATTATTTTTACCACAAGGATGCTCTTGGTTATAGTGTCAAGTTTCCTATAGATGGCGCTAATCTGTTGACCCCAACAAATGTACCAATTATGTGGCCAACAGATCTCAATGCCTCTCACATTCACGTAAGCTCGATTCTTGCACACATGGACAAACAGTTATTCACACGTGGCCTTCTCCGGAAGGGATAGAGTTGGCCGTGCGCACTATGACAGTCAAGTCAGTTGGAGACAATAGTTGAATGAGTGTGGGAGAGTTTTAAATGTGAGCCTTCGATATAAAAAGAGGAGTCGGCTATGGGGTTAACCAAATAGAGTGTAATGTAGCAAGATTATAGCTTTAGGAATCTAAACTTGCATTACCTTTGAATGTCTCTAAGTGAGAGCTTTTATACTTGGGTATGACGGATAAGGGCCGTTAGATGGCGATGCATGTGGCCCCATTTAAGTGACTGACTTCTCTTGTCATAGATATCAATCGATCACAACCTTAAATACAACCTAGTGTGCGGCCTTGAACTTGACCAAATAGGTTTGTGGGAGCGATGATGGAAGTGATTTGTCTTGTCAATCAAATAATATAAGATGTGCTTAGAATCTTCTCATTGCCTTGCCTTGGACAGACTTTCCCCATGGGGTCTGCATGTAATAGGGTCGGTCCAATCTTGCTCTGAGGGGAAAAGTGGGTCGTCTGTACTTGAGGGTCGATTTAACTTCGCCTCGTGTAGGTGTATAGGGAGCGGGATCGTCGAACTGTTTGCCACGTAGGATAATTGAAACCACGCGTGGGTCTTGTGTAACGAGGCGTAACATTTATCATATCATGGAAATTTGTGACAATCAAGTTTAGTGATCGTGGGACCCACTTGCAGCGTTAGGTTGAGTCTAGTTACATTTTATATTCCCCATTTTTTTTTTCTCTTTTACTAGTTATTTATCCAATTTTTTATGTTTATATTCATTTATCTCACAAGAAATATTATTAATTGTATCGTCTCTCTAGCTTTTCTAAATAACAACCCATTGTACCATGAAAATTTTGATATTCATAAGTTTTTTTTTTCCTTTCGCAATATTGTAGGGATTTCACAAAATTTGGTGTTCGTGTTGGATTTTTCCGTCTAAATTTCTTATTTTCGATTATCTTGCTTCCATTTTAATGACTACACATAACTATAAAAGGTTTCATGTATTGCGTTATTTTAAATTAGAGTAACCATCTAGATGTTAGTTTTTTTTTCCCTTAGCAATATACCGAAGCCAAGACAATTGGGATATTTTGGGGGCATTTGGGCTAGCTTTTTTTTTTGTTTTTAATTAATTATGTCACATTTTAGTAATAACAACTTAGTAGAGGAATTTGACATAAACTCTCGTTTAATGAAAAATAAGCAGAAATTTGTCCCATGATCCCCGTGAAAGTGAAATAGAACAAAATAATACATTTAATGTAATTTACTTATTTAGCCGGAAGAATTCATAACTTATTTAATTTATAAATAAATAAATAGAAATTAATCGTGAGAGCTCAACTTCTGCACCATGAAGGCTCAATTTCTGCATATACAAATGGCCTTGTATTCAATGGCTGTGATACATTGATCTCAACTCATTTTTAATCTTAACCAAACATGGTACTAATGCTTGGTGCACATGTTCCATTTCCAGGCACATTACATCTTAGATGGAACCTCTAATGAAATCTTTGGAAGAAAAGGTAGTGGATGGCAAAAACCTCTTTGGGACGCCTTTCGATTTTCGATATGAATTAGCTGCAGAAGGCCACCCCTCCCATGTAGCCTCAAAATTCTTGTAACAACTCCAAAGTCTAATAAACACAGCTAGCAATTTCAATAAAGGAAAGCCCAAGTTCGTGGTGTTTGTCCTACTTTCCCATAGCTTAGGAGGGCTGTTTGTCCTCCAATTACTCATTCAAAACCCGAGTTCGTGGTGCCAAAAGTACATCAAACACTTCATGGCATTGTTTACCCCGTGGGGTGGCACACTTGAAGAACTGCTCACGTCTGCATCCAGGATTACACTCGGAGTTCCCTCTCAGTCAATCCATTGGTTGTAAGGGGCGAGCAAAGAACCTGTTCAAGTAACCTATGGCTCATACCCTCTCCTAAAGTGTTCAACACGACAAATCCACTAGTGATTGTTGATGGTAAAATATTGATCAATAAATTCCCCCCACCTGGCTAGAATTTTCTTCTCCTAAACTGTCTAATCACATGCTCGAATAGGAGCAAGAGGAGATAAAGATATTTGGTAGGAAGTTAACAAATTTTTGCATGCATTCTTAGTTCTCAACTATGCCTATTTATAGATGTCTAATGGAGCCTCAGGGGTAAATAAGTCCTTTATGTTTATGCCACGTGACGATCACTAATTAGGAGTTGATAACTAAATCTGTTAACCCTTCATATTTTATTCATGAGTCCAAGTACTCTTCGCTTCAAGCTTGAGGCTGTGTATAAGCCTTTGCATTAGAAATGACTGCTTATAGTGGAGATGGTTCGCACCAGGTCACGAACTCAAGATAGTATCATTATTTAGTTCGATTGATCCGATTCCATTAATCAATCAATATCGAGTTTGCCAATGTGGATCCCTTGTCCACGTGTGAGCTATGCAAGTTTTTGATGTCAACAAATAGTCCCCAAGTCTGAATCGTATATCTATGTTTTGATCGGACTTGAAATATAAGATGCCATGTGGTCAAGGTCAGATAATCTTTGAAATATTAGCTACCGTGAACACATATTTGCAAAGGATCTTCAAGATATGAGGACTTACAAACTGCTTCGAAAATACCTACTCGAGCTTGACTTTCTTCGAAGAGATGAGACCTCATATGTAGTGTCACAAGATGCAATATTGAGTGCTTGTGAACCAAATTTAAGATACAAGACTTTACAGTTGAACCTCAAAAAATATCTATTACTGTAATTTCTAAACTTTTGATAGCATTTTCTCTAAAATGTGGACTACATCATCATGTAATACAATACAACTTCTCAAATACAACTACTTGAAATACGATACAATATCTCCACTACAACCATTTGAAATACGATAAAATATCCTCAATATGCATACAAAAATAACTTGGGCCCATTGGCACACTCAAATACTTGAAAAGATTAAGGAAAGTAACAATTGAACATACTTCCTTAAGATAAAATATTAAGATCATTCATCATAGTAAATGATATGTTTGCCTAGTAGATGATTTATTTATACGTACGTGCTATGCTTGTAAATTAAATATTTTGTTTATATCGTAAATATTACATTTATGCATTGGATGTTTTGCATGCATGGTTTGAAGCAATATTATTTCTTTTGTGAAGCGAACAATACGATTGCAATGGTTATGTAAATGGTGCTGCCTGTGAGCACTGCAATGGTAATGTAAATGGTGTTGTTGTATTAATATCATTTTGTTGTTGGGTATTCTTATCTAAGTAGTCCCCCAAGTCCGTGCCTAATATTTCATATTAGGTATTAGACTCTGTAAAATGTCGCCGTATTTGGCAAAAGAAATTAGTGAAGCAAGTGATGACAATCATCTCGTGAATAGGTAAAATGATCCTCTCGTAGTAACAAGGAATAATATTTTTTCTCCTTTCGCAGAGAGGATTCAAACCCTCGGTAAACAAAAGCCTGCATAATTCTAATTTCGTGTCACGATTTACGGGCCGAGAAACTGAACACCACTAAGTCCCGCTACGTGCGCAACCCTCTTGTTTTGTTCCCTCCGGCCCAAAGCTAGACACTAAACTACAAATAAATAAATAAAGCCTATTTTGGATTAAAAAAAAGGGGATCCTATCAATTTGTTCCGTGCAATTTCTGGATTATTATACTGTAAAACCTCTATAAAATAATAATGTTGGGATCGATAAAATTTGTTA
>CAIGRB010154972.1:100732-118499 GCA_903798255.1 Fraxinus quadrangulata | reverse complement strand
AAGTTAAAAAATACTTATTGACCATGAAATATATATTATTAAAATACGTAACTTGCTTTATATTTAAATAAATAATATTTCTTAAATTTATTTATAAATGAATATTATTAAAAGTATATTATTGAAGTGAATCAAATATAAATGCGAAATAAATTCGATTTCTATGGGCTCTCAATATTCTTGATTTTACCACTTCAGGTGGGATTAAAATGTGTTGATATATAAGGCTAATGCCTATATTAGATAGTGTTTTCAGAACGGTGTGTTTTGACTAAAAACCTTTATTAGCTAGAATTATTTGTTCTTTTTATGCCTTCGTGCTCAATAGGCTTTTCTTAATTTTTTCATTGGTGAATATACATCATTAATTCACGTCTATCATGCTTTCGCACATTTTATATTTTCTAAGGAGGTGTAGATTTTTTATTTGGCAAGAAAAGTTGCAAAGCTCTAATATGACATCCTAATGATTGATATATTGATACTTATTTGAGTATGTGATTCAGTTTATCATGAATATCATGAATTTAGTCTTTTAAACTAGATTTGGTGTGGCATAGAGTATTTCACATGGCGTGAGTTCATTGATTTTTTTATTTTTTTAAATTAATTTCAGCTCATCTCAATGTGTTTTCCTAGCTTCCCTCCCATGCCAATAGTCCATACTCTGTTCAAGAAAAAGGCACAATATTATAAAATACTAGGATTTGCCCGGACAATGAATTTTTTTCATTTTCACCCCTAAAAAAATATCAATGCCCCTGACAGTATAAATATAGGCAATCTTCTGAAAAACCCACAATTGCTCTTATCTTAACCCCCCTTCAAAAGACGAGCTGAAAATACCTTCTTTTCAAACTACGCAGTCAAGCTCTTTAGTACCGGGGATTCCACTTTTTCAGGTAATATTTTTATCTGGTAAGTTCTTGAATCCATTGAATTTGACACTTGAGTTACACTTTCTGTGAGTGAATTCTCGAAGAGAATCTTGCATCGGCTTCACATTTTTAGGGGTTTCATGGAGAATTTGTAGAACTGTTTATAGAAAGATGGCGTCTTTTCCTCTTGCTTCCACTGTTGGATCTTTTATTGCCCAAAAAAAATGTGAACTTTATGTGGGAAATTTCAAGTTATTGGAGAGACATAGAGCTCTATCTTGTTCACTGCCCAAGAACTGCTTTAGTTCAGTATATAAGCCTTTATCGGGCCTGAATTATAGTTGTATATCTCATTATAGGTTTTTATGTGGTAAAAAGATTAGGTCACTAGCCAATGAGAACAGAAATGTAGATACCCATCTTGTAAAAGGAGAAAATAATGAGATGAGAAAGAAGTTCTCATTGAGATTGCGCCCTAGGTTTCGATTATTGTCAAGAATACTGAAAAGGGTTTTGATCAGGTCGGTGTTAAATGGCCTCAGAACATTCCTTCGCAAGAATGTTAAAAGAGTGACTCTATCTACTTCTGTATCTGTAGTACTAGGGCTTTGCTTTCTGTTTCTCAAATTCACTGCAATGCCTATTCCAAAAGCTGTTCCATATTCAGATCTCATAATGAGCCTTCAAAGTGGAAATGTGACAAAGGTTTTGTTTGAGGAGGGTACTCGTCGTATATATTATAATACAAACCTGTGTCATGCTAAAGATGCTCAAACAGTGGACGATAAATTAACTCCTTATAGTGAAACTGGATCGGAGTGTGATGCAAACAATGGCATTGCTCACCAAAACCAAGAGGGAAGAAATTTGCTAAGAAAATTGAAAAGGTCTAAAACTTCAGCCCCTTCTTGGGAGTTCTCAACAAGAAAGATTGATCACGATGAGAGCTATCTTCTTAGTCTGATGAGGGAAAAGGGGACTGCATATGGCTCTGCACCTCAATCAGTTTTAATGTCTATGAGGAATATGTTGATTACGGTGCTCTCTTTATGGATCCCTTTGACTCCTTTAATGTGGCTTCTATACCGTCAACTTTCTGCTGCCAATAGTCCAGCCAGAAAACGAAAACCCAGCAACAAGTTGGTTTGCTTTGATGACGTGGATGGTGTTGATGCTGCAAAAGTGGAGCTTATGGAGGTGAGCTATCTTCTTACAAAGTCACATCTCTAAATAATTGTTCTAGTTTCATTACTGTAAAAATATTTTTGTAACAGAGGAAATTGTAAATTGTGCAAGAATCAGATTTCATTAGAGCGACAACTCTTTTTTCCTTCACAAATTCAGTTATCTACAATAATGCAACCATAGGTTGTTCTAAGCAAATATTAGCTTCTCTGTTATATTTGATGTACTTTATAATTTAGTATTCTGCTGCTTTGCAGTGCTTAAAATTTCAATTAACCACTAAAGTATTGGCATGCCGTGCATACTAATATTTTGATACCCTCTAGTAGAGCAAGATATATACATTTTTATTGTAATGAAATTGGTAGATCAAAATAGAATTTCTTTACTCATACACGCAGGCCCACTTCGCCAGAGTGTAATCCATAGTTGAACTCTCACTCCCTCAATCCATTTGTAATTAGTCAATTACCTCTTTATATGTTTTATACGTTTTCGTGGTCCGTGTATCATAAGCGTTCTGGAAAATATCTATTTCTTTTCCACTTTATGATTTTTGTAGTCTATTTTTAAGATGGGATTTAGTAGATTGTTTATGTTTGCATCTCCTAAGCTATATAAAATTGATCTGACTGCAGTATAGAGAAACTATTCCCACAATATAATAGAAAAATGAATTGAAATTGAGCCATAATTTTTTGTGTGCCACGATTAAATGGCATCTTACCACAATATAAATTAAAGGAAATTATGTCACTTTTTAAAAGTTTAGTGTTCATTCATGTGTAGCGTGCTCTTGTTATTGACTTTCTACACATTTCAAACAAAATTGAGAAAAATACTCTTTGTTGGTCATTAAGAATGGTTGTTTAAATGGCAAATTTGTTTGGTCTAATTATCAAAATTCATGTGTCGACCATTGTTTGGATTCACATGTCTCCTCCAAAGGGAGTAAAATTTGTGTCCTATGTGGGTATGTATGGTATGTATGTTATATAGGACAACTACTTCACACTTCACAGTAAAGCAAAATCAGGGATTTACTTCTCTCTCAATTGTTTACTTGTCAGAGAACATGAGAATATAGCTCTTATTTGAGTACAACTCACGCAATTTTCTTCTTTGTAGATAGTGTGTTGCCTTCAAGGATCTATTAATTACAATAAGCTGGGTGCCAAGTTACCTAGAGGCGTGCTGCTTGTAGGTCCTCCTGGAACAGGAAAAACATTACTAGCCCGTGCAGTGGCCGGAGAAGCTGGTGTACCATTTTTTTCAGTTTCCGCCAGTGAATTTGTAGAGTTATTTGTTGGAAGAGGAGCTGCTCGCATAAGAGACCTTTTCAGTGTCGCGAGGAAGAATTCACCGTCGATTATTTTTATTGATGAGCTTGATGCTGTTGGCGGAAAGCGCGGTAGGAGTTTCAATGATGAGAGAGATCAAACACTGAATCAGGTATTTTCAATTTTCAGTTGAGAAGCATATCACAGCATTTCTCTATTATGTGTTAAATCAAAATGTTCTGCTTTTTATTGCTAAGTTATAAGTTTATGTGCAAATGCTGCATCTCTCTGGAATTACCAAATTGCTCAACTATATTCAGATTAGTTTCACACGCAGATAAACATAGTTATGATGCTTGATACTATGTTTTCTAGATGTGTTTTAAGATGTGCATAATTATGATAATGAGAATGAAATGAGTCAAGCATGTTGACATTTTAGGGTGTAAAATATGTATCTACTGATGATTGGAGGTCAAAAAATAATGAAGCGGAAAGTAAAATAAGCTTAGAATAATGGTTAATTGCAGTAGGAAAATATTTGGAGAAACTCATTTGGAGTAATCCTCATAATGTCCTCGCTCATGTTAAACCAACTTCAAACTCTTTCAAGTAGGCGAAAATATTGGGAGAAACTCATTTGCAGTAAGCCCCATAAAAGTAATTAGCAAAATAATTCCAATAATAACAGCAAGAAGGAAAATGGTAATGCTTTGATAAGGATTTTCTTACATGGGATTTTCCTCAGGATTGCTTTCACACATCAATTCTCAAATTCCAATTATGTGAGCTGGAAGTGTGTGCGCGCATAAACTAACGTAATTTTTATCAATAGTTTCATGAATTAACTGGACCTTATGATTATTTGTTTCCTTTCTAGTTGCTCACAGAAATGGACGGCTTCGAGTCAGACATAGATGTTGTTGTCATTGCTGCAACGAATAGACCAGATGCCTTGGATCCAGCTCTATGTCGGCCTGGTCGGTTCTCAAGGAAAGTATATGTGGGAGAACCGGATGAAGAGGGAAGAAGAAAGATTTTAGCTATACATTTCAGAGGAGTTCCACTTGAGGAGGACGCAGACCTTGTTTGCAACCTAGTCGCATCTCTGACTCAAGGCCTTACTGGGGCTGATCTGGCAAACATAGTCAATGAGGCTGCACTTCTTGCTGCTCGAAGAGGTTAGATTAAATGTGTTGTGCTGTCAAATTTTCCCAGGTTCACATTGCAAAAGATGTTCTTTTATTCACTGTTGGGATGTTTGGTTTTGTCCAATTCAATGCTGTGTACCAAATGCACCCTGGGTTTACATAAAACTGATGTTTATCTGCCTCACACAAGCATTCTGTCTAGATAGAGAGAACATAATTTGATGTAAACGGGACTTTGACATGTTGCAACTTTTCCAGTAATCACTTAAATGGACGGCAATGGCATTGCCTAGGGAGCAAGAACCTATGACCTCCTAGGTCCTCCAAACAAGGAGGAAAAGAAGAGTGGGGGAAATATAATTAATTATAAACCGAAATAAATGGAAGAATGGACTGACACCTAGTTTCTCATTTTAAACCTATGTTTGGCAATGTAACTATAAGTTCTATTTCAAGAATGGTATCTGACAAAGGGAATGTTTGGTCAATGAAGCTGCTGAACATTAGATTTAAGCCTTCTCAAGGAGAAGAGTGATTTTTACTGAAACTGGACATTAGATAAGGTGGCCCTTTTTATAATCTCATTACATATCTGCATATTTTCTTTATATATTTCATTGTGAATGTTGTTGGGACGTTATGAAAAGTTGTTTATCTATAATTTAATGTTTTATTGATTTCGACAGGGGCTGATTGTGTTGCGAGGGAAGATATAATGGAAGCCATAGAAAGAGCCAAGTTTGGAATAAATGAGATACAGACAGGTCGCACAATAAAGAAGGAACTCGAGAAGCTCTTTCCTTGGATTCCTTCTCTGATGGGTAGAAATGATACTGGACAAGACGGAATGCAAGGTCCTCTAGGCTATCAAACTCTAAGCTAATAGTATGTTCCCTTCTAGTTTTTATTCATGGATTTATGTCACATATTCACGAGTGTATAATATTCAAAAGAAGGAATTTTGTTCACTATAAGCTGTGAATTTGGTTTTAACCTAGAGTGGGAACTATTTTTATACTTCCAGAGGTACCGTAACAGGCAATCTGATGATTTCAGACTTGACTCGTTTATTTTTTCGTGTGCAAATCTCTTCTATCATTTAAAGGTAGCTTTTAGTTGATTTGTTCTTTTTACTGGTATGCCACGAAAACTAATCTGAACTTCTTTATAAATTGTGATTTTAGATATCATGAAATGGAACTGAAGAGTTAGTTGCACCTACAGTGTGCAATGTAGCCCATTATATAGTAAAACCAGATGGTCATTTCTTCTCCTTTCTCCAAGAATGCCACGACGAATTTGTTCTTTTACTGTACTTGGAACTAGTAAATGTACATATTAATAGTGATTTGCATTAAAACCAGGAGGCTTCAGTCCTATTATATTGTCGCTCTTATTATACAGAGATTGCCTGACATTTTTTATGTTATGTACTCGTAAACTAGTTGCCTTGACTGTGGTCAATATTTAGTAGGATATGTAGGGCTCATTTGACAAGATTTTTGAAAAGTCAAAAGTTGTTTCCAAGATTAAGAAGAAGTTTAAACATGTTTTGGATAATTTTTTGAAAGTATTTTATCTGGCTAGAGCAGCATTTAGAAGTAGTAGACCTAAAGTAGCTTTGGGCTACATAAGCTCTTTTACAAAAAGCACAACGGGCCTGCAGCATTGAGGACATGTTTTTAATGTTGTGTCTGGCAAGAAGCTTCTTATTCTTTCAGCTTTCTCGTGTCACAAGCTGTGAGTTTAGCAGGAGAAAACCTTTTGAATTTGTTTCCATTCAAATGATCGGGTCAGATATTAGGTTTGAGTGATGGATACCCTCGACCTTTATGGAACCTTTTTTTCTCCTTTTGGTGTGATTCTTGATGCCCACTAGAAAATGGCTTCTCCAATTGGGATTTAGAGGCTGAATTTCATTTTCTTAAAATATTTTTTGAGGCTGGGATAGGTATCGAAATTTATTTGTTGCAACCCCTTTTTTCAGGGTCATTGGATTGAATTATGATGACATCTTGAATATCACTTAAACTTGAAATAAATTATTTTGTGGCACGCAATAATCAACTGAAACAGGGGGGAATCTTTGTTTCGTGCTTCTGATGCTCATAGCCACCACTGTGATAGCAATGTTTGATTTTGATAGGATTCTTCTTGGTTTAGTAGTGGACAAAATTTTAAAACTCCGTGTGTGCACACGCTTCCATACTCTGGATTCCTGGTTCATTGGAATTACTCATAAAGTAGTTTGCGTCTTTTTGTATTGGAGTAATGTTATTTAGTGTCATTGGTGTCAAACATTAATCTAAGTGATAACTTATGTTATTAAACGATAAATTCACTTAAATATAATGTTACGTGATTCATTTAATCAAGCATATCGAGTGTGATTATATAAATTGATACTTTAACACCATTGATATTAGATATCATTATTCTTTGTATTTAATATGGAACTTGCGTGTTGTTATGATACAATTCACAACACCACTAAGCCCAAGTGGGTATATTTTAGTCAAAAGATTTTAAAGCGGCCCACAATGTATTTCTAAGAAACACCAAATTGAAGCTAGTGCAATTCATCTTGAGTGTGACATTGATACTTGAGTTATGTTACATTGCTAGAAATTTTTACAAATAGTTTGACAGATTTACACTTAGAATTTCATTGAGAGTTGGACAAAAACACAACTTCAAACTAGTCAATCTAGTTTCCCCATCTCATCATCTGTAAAAATCCATGGCAAAAGCACCCATACAATTAGCTTAATCCTTGATGCTTTAAGGCTGTCGAGAAATATGTAAAAATGCTTTTATTTTTTTTATTAGAAGTTGGAGTAAATTATTTGACCATTTTGTGATCGATGTCAATAAAAAGAATAAATAAAGAACATATATTGACAATGTCAAGAAAACAGGTTAAATCATATTTAAAAAATATTCAATTAATGAATTAATTAAACATGCTATTCTTTCCCGTCCTGCTTCCCAAAAATCCCGACGGCCGAGAAAGGCAATGGCCTTCCCGGTCCAAGGCGAAGGCCATTGCCAACTGTATCTCCATGGTGGTAGCTCATGTTTCAAACAAAATTTTTAGTTTACTTTATGAATATTGTTTCGAGGTAATTTATTTATTATTTAATTTCATTGTAAAGGTATATTTTAAAGTTATAAAAGAGAATAATATTATCTCGAACCTACGTTGTACTATTTACGATTAACAATCAATTCTAGTTTTTTTTTTAACTATAAACAACGTACTTCAATGCATTATAGACGAGTGTTAAGCGTCACTATAAATCTGTATCTGAATGCAGATTTGAAATTGTTGAATAAATATATGGAAGGTGTGAGTTCGTATAGAGAATGGCTTTAAAATCTTGTCTTGTTCTCTTCCAATTCATTCGCTGATTTAAGAAATAGTATGATCAAATAATTGATGGAAAAATAATATTATCTTGTAAATTATGGAGCGCTGAATTTTAGGCAATTCTTAAAAGATTTTTTTTCCCCGTTGTGCTCTCTGTGACGAATCACATGCAGGTAAATTGTCTTTGCTGTCTAATAGATATGGCACCATAAGCCATGAGATTGGGTCGATCCATCAGTATACTCCATAGGGTCTTCTCGAATAGAGAAAAGTATATACAATGCTTCATTTGATAGTGGCAAGAATCTTAATAATGTTTGATAGATTTTTCTTTTCATTTCAACATTCGTACAATTATATTGATTATAAGCTAAGTCGATTCTTTCCTCCTTCAACTTGAGTACTATGTACTACATTAGATATCATGAAATTCGATTGTTGCTGAAACCAAATCCATCTTTTCGAACATGTCATGAAATGGATAATGTTAATCTCCTCATTAGTTCCTTCCTGCAGAGCAAAAAACAAATAATCAAAAGAATTAACACACATTTAGTCCTGTAAAATAGAAAATTGCTTAATACACGTATAGATATTTACTTCATGAGATGTCTGTCGAGGGATGAAGCTGATAATAGGCCTCTATTTTCTTCAGCTCTCCTTAGAAGATAAGGTATAATTTGATCAACAGGTCCAAATGGCAAGTACTTGCTAACTCTAAAACCTGCATTAACTAAACCAAGAGAAAGGGCTTCTGACATTCCATATAGTTGTGCAAATTGCAAATTCTGACTGTCCTTTGCAATTCCCAGATCGATCGCTTTTGAAGCTGCTAGTTTTCCTATAAATCATCATAAGCCTTGTCAAAAATCATTTCCCGATGCCTGGTGAAAAAAGAGTGAAAGCATCTCATCACTAGTTTAGGTGACAGCCGACCCATTGTTATTCATTTCAAAATCTTACCTGATTCCACATTATGGGTTGCAAGAACAATTGACCCCGAGCCATTGGCAATT
This sequence comes from Fraxinus quadrangulata, assembly GCA_903798255.1. NCBI lineage: Eukaryota > Viridiplantae > Streptophyta > Magnoliopsida > Lamiales > Oleaceae > Fraxinus > Fraxinus quadrangulata. Next base: position 109,619 of record CAIGRB010154972.1, on the reverse strand, counting down.
TCATGAAGCATAAAAGCTGCACAATCATTGTAACACTGATGGGTTTCTTGAATACTATCTTGAATTGGGGAATTGACTCCCAAAGAAGAAGCCAATTGTCTTTCACTTGACATATATGCACCCCTCACCAATTTAAACCCAACTGGCACTCCCATTTTATCTGCAGCTTTCTTTGCATTAACCAATCTCTCCTTTGCATCTTTCAAATAAGTCTGAATTGTCCCAAATATTATAGGCTCATCATCTTTGTGATACATTATTGATGCAGTGTACCCAAAGTAGTCAATTGCAGGTTGAAGCGATGTATCCTCTGCATCAATTAACAGAGGAACATTCGTTTCAACACATTTCTCACAAAGTTTTGTTAATCTTTGGTGGGATAAGTGGAGATCGTTTTCTTCTTCTTGGGTCAAGGGCTCTGGTCTATTCGGGGAGTGGTAAAAAGGGCTGGAATCAGATAAAACTGGAAAGGTTCTAAGCTTCCATGGAAGATGAAGGGATTTATCCTTGTATTGCCATCTCAGTAGATCACTTACTCTTCTAAGCAAACTAGGAGCACATATTGCTGTGATCTTCACTACGACGAAGCTAACCTGTAATCATAAATTTGTCATCTCAAACGTGGTATCAAAGCATAAAATTCAAGTTTCACCGTGTGTCATATGTGAAATTTGTGTGCATATCACACTTACAATGAAAAAATGAATCCTGCCTGCATCATCAAGGCTTCTTAAGACAGATTCATTGATATGGTCCAAAAATAAGATTAGAGGATAAGAAACAACTTACAGAAGAAGGTGGGAGAAACTTTGTTGATTCAATAGTTTGCATAAACTCATTGAAATTCCGATCACATGACTCATTATCATTTACATGTTCCAAGCCATAATCTAACATAGCTTTAAGTCCATAATCGCAAAGCTTATTCACAGATGTACCCACCTCTTTCAAATCCTTACCCGCGCAAAATTGTTCATAAACCGTATTTTTTATGATACCCAATATTATCTCTCTCAATACCGGTGTTACCATGAGCCTCGAATTCATAACCCACATGCCCATATCAACCACGGGTTCAATTGCCGTCATGTGAAGATTGATCGACGATTTTATCAACTTCGAGGTTGGAACAGATGAAAAAAGCCCCTTAAAATCATCTAAATTGACGATGGGTTTATCGGCGATGATGGTGGGTTCGGATTTTTCTTTGAAATTGAGCGGGGAAGGGGAGGCGGCGATGGAGGAAAAAGAGGAAGAGCTTAGACGTAGAAAGAAATAGGGGTGGTTGTGCATAAGCTTAGCGTAGACGCTACGGTTGGCCATGGCTTCCAAGGGTGGACTTGGATATTACCAAATGTTTGGAGCGCAGGCTGGCCATTTATAGCAGCAAATCATGTGCGTTTTTACAGTTTTGGAATTGGTATTTTTAGCGCCATTATTATTTAGCCTCGTTTGATAAATTTTTTATAAATTGGTCAAATTTTCATTTATTTCTATCCACAAAACTAAATCGTTTATAAATTCTTTCGGAATCAACAATCTTTTTGCATAGTCAATTGGAATTTGAAACGACGTGTAATATAAGTAGTGGTGTTGCTTTTATCAAAGTAAAAGATTTCCTTTTTCTTCGTTTTAGGTATTTTCATCATACTTTTCAATGAGCGAAATCTATTTGATTATTAGTCTTTATTATGAAAAATCCTGAACTGATTGCGTAGAAGATCAGCATAATCGACTAGAGATTCTACGAAATCTATGACTTCGAATTAGGAATGACAACAGGACGATTGAATTTTCATTCCACGTCTTCTTGCTCCCATCTTTGCTTACGTAGGGTCGGGTCGGGATATTCAAGTTTCCAGGGATTTGAGCCATTTCCCCATCCTGTTCGGGATGATCCCGGCGGAGATAGGAGAATGTGAAATCAAAATTCTACCTCAAAAACATTATTTCAAAGGCTTATCACTTTATTGTGTTCTCCCATGAGAAGAGCAAATCCGATATTACTGCTGCGTCAGCGCCTTGTAACATTGCAATTGACCACGTTGCAAGCAAGCCTTTTCTTAATTATTATTAATTAAAAAACCCTCCTTGTATTATAAGGACAAAAGAGAGATTGAAAATGGGCTATGATAATCATCATTTATTGAGTTTCACGTCATTGATTACTATTAATGAAATTAGACGAAATTATCTCAACTAAAATTAAATTAAAATTATGTTATTTGATCAAAATTAAATTAAATTGCAATTACCAGATTGAAATCATATTAAAGTTTAGTTATTTGACTGAATAAAATTAAAATACAATTATCAAATTGATACTAAAGTAAAAGTATAGTTAGTGCTAATAAAATTTACTTGATTTATAAACATGAATGTTAACAAATGTGTAATGAATTTATAGAGTTGGACTTGTGAAGTATGAATATAGAAACAAAGATGAAAGTGAAGAGAGATGGCTCCTCTCATAAGGTAGAATATTTATTTGGTAATATAGAAGGAGACTATTAATTATTTATTTTTTCATTTTTTTTTTTTGAAAAATAAAAAAAGATTACTATAAAATGTTCTTGATTTTGTGAATTCCAGCTGGGTTGCTGCTGGCCTCCCAACTGGTGCGGCCTGGTGCAAAATGAAACCTACTGGGTGGCCCCCAAATCTGGTGTATTTTCTAGTTAAGCCAAATGTACAGGGAGGGACCCACCTCAATTAAAAAAGTCAAAAAAAAAATTTCCACCCCCTTCATGTGTGTTATCAGTGGGAGTTCACAGAAACCTTGTACATAAAGCATGATTGATTTTCTTAAAATAGGAAATGATAATTTTATGAAACTTTAAACCTTAAAACTTGAAAACTTAAATTACTTTATTGTTAAGACACTCCATATCAAATTATCAAGAGAATTATTAAATGTGAAACATACCTTAATTTTGGGGAATGATACTTTAAAATCGGATCTTGAATCTTGATTATTGATTCTTTTGGTTCTTGAGTTCTTGATCTTGATTTTGGCTTCTTACTCTATAATCTTGATTGTCTTGTTCTCCAGTTTAATTGCTCCAATAATTTTTCTTAATTCTTGATTGTGAGTTTTGGATTTTTCTTTTCAATATAATTTCTCTTGTATTCTTGTATTGATAGATGACATAAAGAATGAGAATTACATATAAATTGTGGACCATAACCCTATATATAATTTTCATATATATTTGGAACATCGTCACATACAATCTTAATGGATTCAATTTCTACACATATAATCCAACCTACAATTTATTTAAATGCCCAACAATTTAATTATTTATTAGATCACTTTAATTGGCCTCAACTTTAAAATAATATTATACACAATTAATTATATATGTAGGCCCACATGACAAATTAATAAACCCAACAACCGATCCTTCGAAAAGTAAAAGAATAGGATAAACAAGAGTTTTGTTACACTAACAATTTTCTTGATATTTCATGACGTGGCATGCAATCTGACCACATATTTAAATAACATTTATTCAAATCAATTGCCAGATTTTTTATACATTATGGAATGCCAACCAAAATGTTCAAAATGAATGTCAAAGTAGAATTTCCCAAACTTAACTCACTTCAAGCTGATAAGAGGCGATAGGCGCTAAACAATGGAATGACGCCGGGAATGGAGAATGTTATGAGTGCGCTTCGTGCAAGATGGGTTGCCTAGACGAGTACCAAGAACATTGGCAGAAGGAGAAGGTTGTGCACAAGGCCGCAGTTGTCTTTCTCGCCATCGCCTCTTCCCTAGCCTGTTTGGCTTTTAGACACGATCATGATCCACACGAATGCGATGCATATTTGACTTCTACATTTCTTTATACATGGAAATGTAGTAGACCATTCTTTGTTAATTTTGATTAGTTTTACTAATCTTTTGTTTTTTTTTTTTCTTTTTTTGTGATCATTTAGAAATTGGACAGACATTCTGTACAGCAATTTGTATAAAGCAGAACGTTGGTTTGGCGTTGTATTGCTGTTTGATATACAGAGATAACAGATTAGTATTGTGATCAGAGTCATGTCCTGATCATATCCATATCATTCCCAACTTAATATTTTGGACTGCCATACGCTGCTTATCTTCCTGTCCACAACTTTTTCTTATCTTCACGACTCATCATTTTCTTCTTCAACACTAAAAATGCACAAAGTCGTTAAACACCATGTAATTACATCATCTAAGCCCATGTTTGATGCCCATTAAAAAAAATATTATTTTGGGGAAAATTAGTTCTAAAATAATGATTTTTCGGAGAATGTATGGTTAAAAAGTAGAAAAATATTTTGAGTTTACTTGCAAAATATTTTATTGTGAGAATGTGTTGTTGAAAATGAATTTTAGAAAGAAAAAAAAGAGTTTTAAAATAATGGTAGACAAACATAGGCTAAATTCTTTTGTTTTTCTCCTCGCAATGGTGTAAACATCTTGTTAAAATATGACACTACTGGATATGGTCAGTCCCGAGTTCTTACTAAACAAGATCAATATACTCATACTTCTATTACATATCATTATTAGTCATGAAATATTTGTTCAACAATTCGTAGCACATTTTTGGATAGTTATTTTAAATTCAAATATATGAAAAAATATATATATATGGAAAATTGGACCACCATCTTGTTTATGGATTATGACCCGACCTCTGGACAAAGCACACCATGTGATACAGATATTTATGGCAGTCCTGCGTTTGTACATGCGAGCAGAGATGCATACATGTGTGTATGCGTGGGGGTAGGGGGTGGGGGGGGGTTCGTGTTAGCTAGAAACTGATTTCTTTAATCAACATCAAGAAGAAGATGAAGAACAGCATAAAATCAACAAAAACAGTGTTTTGAAACCCAAAATCTCGTTTATTGCACTGTTTCAGTCTAAACTAATGGTGTTGCGTACTAGATATGCACTTGAGTTTTCCGCTGTAGCATAAGCAAAGAAAATTAGAAAACATAGCTTCTGGTTTTAGGAGAATCTGCGATTTTGAGAGTTTCTTCAATGAGCTTTCGAGCCTTTCTGCTCCTGATTTCAACTCTCATGCTTTCGCTCTTCTCAATCTTGTCATAATTAGGTTTCTTCATTTTCATAGACCTACTTAGCTTCGACTTCAAATTCACCATCAGCCTTTCAAAACCCCTCATCGCCATAGCTTTTAACCTGAAAATTCAGTACAAATTCTTAGAGCCAATGATTTTTCCATCTAGAAAAGGCAAATCCAAAAATAATAATAATAATAATAATAAAGAGTAGAAAAGAAAACGTCTTGTAGGGTTTCCAAAGAGTTACCTGATGAGCTTGTTTGAACAAGAATGAAGTAAAATATGTAATCCTAGAGTGTGTCCGAGAGGGTGTTGAGGAAGATGATATGATTGAAAATAAAGGTTATATATCACAATGAATTAGGCATTAAGAGGTTTGAAAGGTCACTTAATAGTGCAGTGGATGACCATTTGACATCATGTCACAATTGTCTTATTCCATGTGAGGAATGTAGGGATATTAATTATAACAATTCAAATTATTGTATATATTCTGTATGTTAAAAAATAAAAATAAAAATAATAAAAAAAGCCATTTATGATCTAAGTATCCATTTAACAGACTTTAATTTTGGTTTTTGCTTCTAGTTGTTTTGTAAAAGAACTTCCGACAATGCTTTCCTATAGATAAGTTTTTCCATAAAACTCTTTTACAAGAAATAGAAGCAAAAATAGAAATCGTGTTAAATGAACCCTTAATTTAGTTTTTCTCCGAAAAGCTCTTCTAATCAATAACACTTTTAGAAAATTATTCGAACATATTTAAAAGCTGCTCAAACTGAACTTTTGATTTTTAAAAATGAGTCATGCTACTTGTACAAAGTTAGGTTACAAAATTGGTTTACAAGATACGTGTTGGCAACATCTTGATCAATAATTTAAAAAATAATTTTTGAAATCAATGACCTAAATCTTACCACGTCATTTTGTCAACACACACTTTTGTAAACCACATGTACAAGTAGCATAATTGTTTCAAAATTCTTGTCAAACAGAACCTAATTCTATTTGACACTGCATATCAAACTTGCCAAAATGATTAAAATGATGTTAAAAAATCAATATTTAAAAGTAGTACAACTTATGAAGTATATATATATATATTTTCAAATTCTTTATGATTTTTGATAATTTATTGGTTTCATTAAATAATTGGATGATTACACAAAAATAAATATTCTGGGGTCCATATTCTGGCTCTATAAATTTGTTAGCGTCGTATTTGTGCGGCCATTAAGTGATTACACAAAAATAAATAAAAATAAAAGTAAAAATTGCATGCATGGCTCGTTTTCCTCCACCAGAAAATTCAATGGCCGTTATTTCTTCTAGATTTTCCTGGATTTTTTCTTTGACTTTTGAGTCAAAGACACCAATAGAGATTATAAACTAGGAAAAATCAAGAGAATTACGTGCACGAAACATAACTATGTAAGTTAAAACTGTATAATTCTTATTTAAAGTGACCTTAGTTTTAAATTTAAATTGATAGGATTGTGAAGTTTTTGCATGGTTCGATTCTTGTAGAATCACGACGGGGTTCAATAATTATGTTATATAAGGTCAAATTAATTTCATTTAGATTTCATTAATCTGATTTTTATATGTATCCCTTTTGTTTTCATAAAAACTTTTTCATCTTTCTACTGTGTGATGGTATTGATATTTTGGGCCAAGTTTGTTCACACTGTCGCATATCTTGGCAAGCCGCTGCTCAAGGCAACACCTCGATCTTCCCCTTTTGCTCAGATTTTTGCGAGCTGCTGCTCAGAGTGGCGCCTTTGCGGCGGTATCATGACGGAAAAATAACTTGTGAACAACTAATTTGATAATTTGTGATCTTGAAATAAGTTGTGACCTATAAATTTATGATTCGTGATCGATAAATGAATTGAGACCTATAAAATTTTTGATTTTAAGATTGACGTATAAGTCGTTACCTCTAAAAATTTTAATTTATAACTGAGAAATAATTCATGATCTATAAATTTTTTTTATTTGTGACCGAAAAATAATTTATAACCAATTANTAAATTTTTTTTATTTGTGACCGAAAAATAATTTATAACCAATTAATTACCTAATTTCTAATCAAATTGTATAGAATTCTGATCTTAATATATTTAATTAATAAATTTATTTTTAATTAATTATTTCACAATTAAAATTTAATAATATATGATTTTTGAAGTTTTAAACGTTATTTCTTTGTTTTGAAATTGATCATAGTTAAACTCTTAGATATGAAATTTCCCTCGGGACAATTCCACAATAAGCCTACTTTGGATTTCATTTATAAATTGATTTACAAATTTAATCAAAGTCAGACTTTAATTTCAATTTTACATTTATAACTACACATTAATATTTTGACATTTCATGGAAGACACTACTATTTATTTTACTACTTTTATTTATAAATCATATTTAAATTTATCAAAGGAAGGCTAAGTAGAGAGGAACCAATTGCATTCTCTATTAATAAGGAAATTCCACGGTCAACACCATATTATCTAAATAAGTAATGATTAAGTTCTTGTTTGAAAATAATTATTCAAAAATTACTTTTTTCACACTCATTTTCAATCACTCATTCTAAAAAATAATTATTTTTCATATTTCTCACAACTTTTTAACTACACATTCACAAAAAAAAAATTAGTATTCAAATAATTACTTTCACAAAAAGAGTAAGTATCATGTAATCTATATGTGAAGGTGTTTGTATACATGTTTAAATTAAATTGTCAAGAAATATTTGAGAAGCACCAATTCTATGATATCGTTTAGGCATGTAAAGTGGTACACCTACCTTATTATTTTTAAATCAAGAATGGTTACTTTTATGCTGTTGTTTGGAAATGATTATTTAAAAGTCATTTTCCCCACGCCCATTTTTAATATACACTGTCAAAATTTATTCATTTTTCATATTTTCCCATAACTTTCCTTTTTTTTTTCTTTTTAAACTTTATATTCTACAAAAAAATCACTTTCTAAAAAACACTACGAGCCTATTTGAGCCCCATTTTTATTGAAAAATATATTTTAGAATAGTAGATTGATATAGAATATGTGGGTAAAAAATAAGAACTTTTTTTTTGAGTTTGTATGTAATATTATTTTATTAAAAAATACGTGATTGAAAAGAAAAGAGAAAAATTTATTTTGGAAATAATGGGTATCAAACAAGGGCTACATTTATATTTATATGTATTTAAAAATTTTATATTATTAGCAACTACAATATAAACGCATGATAAAAGTAGCTTGAACTTAATTATTTTACCTCAAAGCATTTACAATGCAACCTTGGTTTGCTAAAAAACATTGTATCACAAGACCAAAAAATAGATGGTATTTGAAAAGTGTCTCTAATGTAAGCTGACAAAGACTCCGTCAAACTAACGTTTCACACAAAAAAAATGAACAATGTCTTGATGAAGGTGAGATGTAAAAGCTATGTTAAACATGTAAACTCAACAATTTAATTGATTCTATTTATACTTTTAGATTATTAGATTTTACCTCTCTACGACTCGTTTTATTATCTTTATTTTAATATTAATAAAAGACAATTAAGCTAAATATTGAAATATAGATGGAACCCATTGAAAATGAATTATTCATTAGATATTAATGTTATAGATTTGAATATCCGCTTATTTAAATGCCACTTAAATCATAGCATGTGAAATGTATTGAAGATGTTCTTAAATTCATATTAATGAATTTTATATATAGAGAACTTTGTCAATAAATATGTGGAAAAGAATATATATATATATATATATTTATTTATTTATTTATTTTT
>CAIGRB010154972.1:82933-96400 GCA_903798255.1 Fraxinus quadrangulata | reverse complement strand
AGAGATGGGAAGGAATGAGAGATAAATTAGGTTATGAATTAGGGTTTTAATATAGTACCTGATTTTTGAATAAATAAATTGTAGACCTGATTTTTAAAAATCAATCTTTAAACACCTGATTTTTTGTAATTTTCCAATGTTTAATAGGTCGTTGTAGCCCGATCTAGATCCAGCTCAAATCCAAGTTAGTAGTTGTTTTTGGTACAAGCCCACTTCGAAAATTCAGCTCATTCCAACTAAACCCATCATATTTTTTTAAATCCCAAAAGTACAATCCAATTTTTTTATAACCCATCCCAAATATCATTATATCAAATTGTCATTCAATACTTGGAATCGTCATTTCTTCAAGTCTTCAAAGATAAGCCCTAAAATTGAATTGAAATTGCAATTCCCACATACCACAAAATTTCTCTCATCATCTCTCTACGAAGCCTGAAGGTTTGCTCGCAAGTTGGTTTTTTCTTGTTAGTTTAGTAATTTATATTTGGTATTTTATCTCATTGAATCCATCCATGATTTTTTCTTGCTAGTTTTGTTCATTGGGTGATAGAAATCTATATTAGTCGGTCAATTAGGATATTTTTTTTCTCAATTTCTGAGTTTTCAAATGACTAGCATATCAGTTCAACAGTTTCCGCCATGAAATGGTTGGATTTTGTTTAAATGGTGAGTGGTGAGTCTGGTGACATAAACGTTATTTTGTGGGTATTATTGAAAGTGTTTACTAGAAATGATTGACAAAGGCAAGTACTCTCATTTCTTGAGAAGTTCACAGCACAAATTGCTCTTCCATCCCAGCACAAAAGGTGAGCCTCAATTTCAAGTATCTACACTTGCTGAGTTATGTAGACAGTTGATTAAGTCGGAAAGTTACAGTATTGTGACTAGATTGATTCGTCTTGTATTGACATTACATGTTTCTACCGCAAGCACTGAGCAAGTATTTTCAACAATGAAATATGTGAAGACGACACTTCACACCAAAATAGAGGATGACTTTCTTGTTGATTGTATGATATTTTTTGTAGAAAGAAAACTTGTTGAGAAAATCAATCTAAATTCTATTATAAATGAATATTATGTTTCAAATTCTCATCAAGAGCTACTTAAATAAATATTTTTAGTACATATAAATTTTATTATATTGGCTTTATTAAATACTTTTAGCCCTCTGCTTATATATACCAGGTAAGATAACATGGACACAATCACTTAATACTTTATGCACCACTGAAAGGCTAGGGCTGAAACTCTACAAATTTCATTTCCAGTGCTACAACGATCCAAAGTTGAGAAAATTATTTTCAAAAATTATACGTTTCATTTTAAAAAGTCAATCTTATTAAAATAAGTAAATTAAGACCTTATATATTAATCCATATTTTCATCTTTATTCGATGTGAGATATCCTTTAACGTGTCCCGCAAAATGGTGGTTCGTTTTATCATATCAATTTTGAAATTCTCGTGCTCATTTTTTTATTCTTAATTTGATCGAATTAATGCTCGCTGGAGTTTAATGGAATTTGGAATTTCATTTTAAAAGATCAACCTTATTAAAAAAAAGTAATCCAAACCCCTATATGTTGGTCTATATTTTCATTTTTATTCGATGTGAGTTTTATCCTTTAACATAATGAATAACACTATGCCATTCGTTAGAACTAGAAGAATAATTTTTTAGTGTTTTTTATAAATAAAAAAAGAAGATATTTTCGACTTTTTACACAAACCTCAAAATAGTTTTCAGCATTTCCCTTCATCTATAAATATCAGTGCTGCATCGTATGGACCACATGTTTATTTAAAAAACCCAAAAGATGTAGTAATAATAATAATAATAATAATATCCTGCTATCATGTGTAGTTACAACTCAATCTTGGCATCAAAATAAATTTTTAATCCATCGACAGACCATTTTTTTCTTACTTTCGTGGTTTGCACGTAGTAGTTAGGCAAATCTTGTTAACTCTAAATAATTTGAATCACTAAAAAAATAATTGGTGCATCGTATGTACCAATTCTTGACATCAAAGTAAGTTTTTAATCCATTGGAAGACTAAAAATTTATTAGTGGTATAATTGCACATGGGAGCTGAGTTGGGCAAATCTTGTCAACTTAATTTTTTTTATGCTATCGGATTTTGGATCACTCGAACTCACGTGCTTTTTGGTATTAACAAGCAAAAGCAGTATGTTAATTTGCTTAATTAATTAATTAAGAAGTTAAGAACTAGTCCATTAATTTCAATTGGCTAGATTATATTGTATTTGAACCTAATATTAACATTATACTAATAAAATTAGAGGTCTTTTGGAATTGAAAATAATCTCTTTTCAGTGTTTATTTTGAGTAAAAGAAATACAAATTTCTAAAATAAAGTGAACTTGTAATAATTCTCACAGCACGCTCTCATGATTTAAACGTATTTTAATGCTCAAATATCCGTTTGACTCTAATTTTATTGACAGAGGTAGAAGCTTGAAACTTACTCCACTCTAATTTTATTGACAGAGGTAGAATAACTGTTTGCATGTTAATCTTTTATGATGGAACCAATAAAATTCAATGACTTTGAACAAGCAATTTTTGATGTGACGAGCCATCAATTTCAATATTGATATTCTTTAAAAAATAATAAATTAATTATCATTACGATCAAATAACTGTTTGCATGTCAATCCTTATGATGGAACCCCTAAAACTCAATATGACTTTGAACGAGCAATTTTGATCTGACGAGCAGTCAATTTCAATATTGAAACGAGCAAACAGTTAGAATATTCTTAAACCAGCTATGTAAGATTCATATTTTCGGATATATATCTTGATATTAAACAAATACTACCACTTCGTTTATCAAGAAACAATTTAAATGCAATCCATTTTTAATTCTAACTATTACAGTTGTAAGTATTCAATAAATAGTTATTATTATATACTGTAGTCGTGTAGGAACGTGACTAGAAAATTATTATTTTTAAAATTTCAACCTTAGACTAATATACATATCATCAGCTTGTTTGCCAGATCTCTTTTTGATGCACTCACCCTTCATTTTTCCTTCCTTGTCCATTCTTTCTTTAGCTTCGCGAGGCTCAAATCCATGGAGTTTTCCTTTCGAAATAATAAACAAAGTATTGTGAACACAAAGAATATTTCTATACTATTAATAGCCATACCATTAATTCTCCTCACTGTTGTTCATCTAGATTATCCATTTTTGAAGTACTCTTCCAAGAATCCTGCAGAAATGGATGAATCCTTAAAGATTAAGGATCAAGATTATGAAAAGTGTGACATTTCTACGGGTGAATGGGTTCCGAATCCCGAGGCGCCATACTACACGAATATGACTTGTTCGGCAATCCATGAGCACCAGAACTGCATGAAATATGGAAGGCCAGATAGAGAGTTCATGAAATGGAAGTGGAAACCAGATGGATGTGATTTGCCTGTTTTCAATCCTTATCAATTTCTGGATATTGTGAGGGGCAAATCCATGGCCTTTATTGGAGACTCTGTGGGAAGGAACCAATTGCAGTCCTTGATATGCCTCTTATCCAGGGTAATTATATATTATATATTTTATTTTTCGTTGTCGCAAGTAATTAAATACCCGGGTATGTTGTAACGCATGATTTGTTAAAGACCATTTAGGCATTACACCTTTTCCTTCCTTTTTGTTTTTGGGTGTGGGTTGGAGCATCATTTCGGCCCGGAGGGGTGAGCTGCGATGGCTCGCCAATTTTTATTTTTATTTTTTAAATTGCATATTTCACCCATATGGCAAGACGACTTGCACACAAGTCGAAAAGCTCACGAGCCAACTTGCAAGCCATTCGATGAGCTCAAGAGTTACTCGTGTGAGCCGACGAACGGATTGTAAAAAAATTTCGGTGTTCGGCTCACTTACGTTAACACTCCTGGTTGGGGGCACTATATATTGAAGTGATTAGCCAGTAGATAATTGGTTGCTTAGAAGTTACTCTTATTGGCTTTTCAATTGAACTTCATCTAAAGCTAATTTGGCATTATATACTAGGATATAATTTGTATCATATGAATTATTACTACCTATTCACTGCGTAGCATAATGAAAATGTTAATCTTCTTGGTTAAGTTTGTTCTTCTCTCTTTATTTGGTTTAACTTGATTAATTAGTTATTCAAGTCTACTTTATGTCCATTTCCAAAGAGATCAAGTATACAGTCAGTTTACCTAAGAATTAATGCTAGAATTTGAAAAGTGAAGAAAAATCTTCCCAAATTTATGTGTATTTTGACATGTCTACATTGGGACAAGAGTGTTTTATTAATAGTATGCGAAAAATTTACCGTTATTCATGAGAATATAAGGCTAAAAACAAAAAGCAAAAAGGCTCAAATATATTCATATTTTAGGATACACTTGCATTTAATTCGAAAATATTGGCAGATTGGACTCGATGATGTACAAAATTAATAGCAAATGAAGTCATTTAATTAGGAATTAGTTATGTTTCAACTGTACTATGTTGGCTTGATGGTGACTTTAATGTAGCAAATTAAATTACTAATTAACATACACATGTTCACTTGATTTTAAATAATTGTTTTACGAAAAATAAAAAAAACTATGAAATATTTGATTGATCTGAATAATTATTTTTTCCCAGAATATACGGGATGTTTAAATATAATAACTAGAAGAAGGTGACAAAGTAGAGGGAATCTAAACGTGGGAACGTAAGTCCCTGTACAATTACTAGATCTAGAAATTTTAAACAGATAATTGTTGTTTACATAGAGTTGGTCACCAACCCTTTACCCAACACACGACTAAGCTTCCTTTAATCTTTTCTAGGATTAGGTATTATTCATTTCATGCTCTTCGTTCAAATCAAACACTAGTTTGTCTATGTGTGTGTATGTCCTACATAAATGATATAATTCTTACAATTTTTTTTCCCCGAAATATCAATATTCTGTAATTTACTAGGAAATTCCAAACAATGAATGTGCTGAATTTGCTGGAAAATGTTCCTAAAAATCAGATGTATGATGGGGACCCTTTAGTTAATTTGTCATCTTTAGTTGTGTCTACTACTTCACTTTGTAGAGCATATGAACATTTAAAATAGAAATTGTTTAATTTTTAATTTGTGTTCGAATTATTCATAACTGTTATGTATTCTTAACTCGTTTAGTATGTTCAAGAATTTTAAGTCATTTTTTCTACCCCTGCATTTTCATTAATTTCAGGTTGAAAATCCAATCAACGTTTCACATACTCAGGACGAACATTTCAAAAGTTGGAAATACGTGAGTTACAACTTCACCCTTGCCAGCTATTGGACACCCTTTTTGGTGAAATCCGAAGAGGCAGACCCTGATGGTCCAACTCATACGGGTCTATTCAATCTCTACCTTGACGAGGTTGACGAGTCCTGGACTAACCATATAGATGAACTTGACTATATTGTCCTCAATGCGGGTACCTGGTTTTACCGTCCATCCATGTATTATGAAAAAAGGCGACTCGTGGGCTGTCGCTTCTGCCAATTTCCAAATATCACTGACTTTCCTATGACTTATGGTTCCCGGAAGGCATTAAAAACAGCTTTTAAAGCTATAAATAGTTTAGAAAACTTCGAAGGGGTAGCATTTTTAAGGACTTATACACCATCCCACTTTGAGAATGGGTTGTGGAACCAAGGTGGGAATTGTGTAAGACAGAGGCCATTTAGAAGCAATGAGACTATTTTGGAAGGTGCAAATTTGGATCTTTATATGACTCAAATTGAGGAATTTAAGGTTGCAGAAAGAGAAGGGAAGAAGAAGGGGTCCAGATTCAGATTAATTGATGTAACACAGGCTATGTTGTTGAGGCCAGATGGGCACCCCAGTAGATATGGGCATTGGCCAAATGAGGATGTAGTCATGTATAATGATTGTGTGCATTGGTGTTTGCCTGGACCTGTTGATTCTTGGAATGATTTCTTGCTTCATTTGTTGAAGATGGAGCGCAGGAGATCCCACATGGAAAGATCTTCTCTACCTTGACCAAAACGTGATAGAATATTTTTCTATTTTTTTCAATATTTTTAAGTATATTCTTTTAAGGAATATTGGTTATATTTGCAATGTATTTAATAGAGCAAAGGTTTTAAAAATTGAATGAATGTTATCGTCTCTCAATTGGCAATCAAGCATTCTCTCTTAACAATTTTCCCCTAGTCTCTTTTGTTTTCTATAGTAACTTTAAGGTCGTGGGTTCTAAGAACTCGAATAGGCCCAATCCTATGACAAATAGCAATTATAAGCTCTTCACACAGGATTCCTTCCATATAATTAAGGAAGTCGCTAAAAAGTGATCAAAACCCTAAATAAGATGATCATACATAAGCGAAAACACTTTCGGGTCATTTTTCTATTGTCTCATTGTTGTGAAGTTTTTACTATGGCTTAGGCTTCAATCTTCTTGTGTCATCAAAGCCCGAAAACTATAAACCAGTTCATGGTTTACTGGTCACAAGGAGATGTTACATACATATCATTTTTAAAAAGAATAATGATTGATTATTAGTTGTGATCATCATTAATTTAGGTGATAGTGAGCTTCCCGATTTATTTTTCAATGAAATTGTGATGATCATTACTATAAATAATATAACTCATGTTAGAAATTCTTTTTGAACTTATATTAATGTGACTTTATGAATTTGGTGTAAAAATAAAATAAAATAAATGCAAGTACAAGACATAAGGAGTTGACTAATATTTTCCACTATTTCGACAAAAGAAAAAGGGATAAAAAATGCACTCTCAATATCTTATGTCTAGACGATCTCTATTTTTCTCTTGTTTTACTATCTACAAAATACTGAGTCCTAACTATTTACACTATTCATTTTTTCATCCTTAAAGTTTTGTTTGCGCTTTCTCTTTATACAAAGAATGCTACGTAAAATCTCTCTCTCTCTCTCTCTCTCTCCCCAATTCGTATTAAGCTATATTTAACATTTAAATTTAAGTCTTCAACCATCTTTGTACTATATATAAATTCTATGTACAACAAGACTTTAGATTTTAGTAATTAGAATTTATTAGTAGGGATATGAATTTTAACAATTATATATGTACTATTATAGGATATATACCTATTTGTCAACCTTTATTTCAAATTTTTTTCTCAAACTCATTATAAGTGTCGTGCAGGAACATGACTAAGAAAAAGGCTTCGTTTCAATTATTTTCAACCGAAACCATTGACTCGTATGTATGGCCAAATCATCATTTGAAACTTTAGATGTGCAGCAGCCTAAGAAAAGCTCTGTTTATGTAGCTTCAAGCTATGGCGTTTCTTTTTGGAAATAATAAGCATAGTACTATACATTTACGCACAAAAAATATCTTTATTTTTATAACAACCTTAGCAT
Source organism: Fraxinus quadrangulata (assembly GCA_903798255.1). Classification (NCBI taxonomy): domain Eukaryota; kingdom Viridiplantae; phylum Streptophyta; class Magnoliopsida; order Lamiales; family Oleaceae; genus Fraxinus; species Fraxinus quadrangulata. The sequence goes on along the minus strand of CAIGRB010154972.1, from coordinate 88,976 downwards.
TAAGCCTCTTCACAATTGTCCGTTTAGACTGCCCTTTTATTTCTTACAAGAATCCTTCTGAAATTTCCCCTACATACCATGGAAAGAATGAATCAATAAATTTCGAGGATCGAAATGAAAAGTGCGACATTTTTACAGGAGAATGGATTCCGAATCTCGAGGCACCATACTACACGAATACGACGTGCAGGGCAATACATGAGCACCAGAACTGCATGAAATATGGAAGGCCGGATGAAGAGTTCATGAAATGGAAATGGAAGCCTGATGGTTGTGATTTGCCTGTTTTCGATCCGTATGAGTTTCTTGAAATTGTCAGGGGCAAGTCCATGGCCTTTGTTGGAGATTCTTTGGCAAGGAACCACATGCAATCCTTGATCTGCCTCTTATCCAGGGTAAATTACATTTAACTATGTATTTTTTTATTTTTTTTTACGAATAAATAAATACGTCTCATATAGGCTATAACATGTTGAAGATCATTCGATGAATAATGGCGGGTACAAATACAACTGGATAACGAATGAATATTTCACATAAATATATTGTTTGATTTCAGGTGGAGCATCCCATCGAAGCACATTTCAATGGTTCGAAGTATGTGAGTTACAATTTCACAATTGCCCGGTTTTGGTCACCCTTTCTTGTGAAGTCCAAAGAGGAAAACTCCGATCTTTTCAATCTCTACCTCGATGAATTTGATGAATCCTGGACAAACTATATAGATAAATTTGACTACATTATTCTCAGCGCTGGGCAATGGTTTCGCCGGCCAGCCATGTATTACGAGAATCACCAGCTCGTGGGGTGCAACTATTGCAAAATTCCAAATGTCACCAACTTTTGGATAACTTATGGCTACGAGAGGGCGTTCAGAACAGCTTTTAAAGCTATAAATACTTTAGAAAACTACACAGGGATAACATTTTTAAGGACTTTTACACCATCCCACTTTGAAAATGGGGAGTGGAATACTAGTGGGAATTGTATTAGACAAAGACCATTTAAAAGAAATGAGAGTGGTTTGGAAGGTATGAATATGGATCTTTACATGACTCAACTGAAGGAATTTAGGGTTGCAAAAGTCGAAGGGAAGAAGAAGGGATCGAGATTTAGATTGATTGATCCAACACGAGCTATGCTATTAAGGCCAGATGGGCACCCCGGTAAATATTGGCATTGGTTGCCTGAGAATGTGAATGCAAACAATGATTGTGTACATTGGTGCTTGCCTGGACCTATTGATTCTTGGAGCGATTTCTTGTTTCATCTGTTGAAGATGGAGGGTAGGAGGGTAAAAGTTTCTCTTGCTTGACCAAAGTGATATTGATATTGATTATAATTTTTCGTGTATTTATTAGTTTTAAACAAAAATGATTTTATTATATATGTCTAAGAGTATATAGTAGTGTGATGAGCGGTGAATTCTGCAGCCGCTGGTAGGGCTGGCCCTTGGAGGTGAAATATTGTCGGTTTTGACTCAAATTTTAGATGGAGAAATAAAAACATGCTCTACAATTTCATCCAACACTTTTTTCAATTATAAGTTGAAATCAAACTTGTTGGCTCCTTAGCACTTTAGATTGCAGGAAAGCAAAAAAAGGATAGTGCATTTAGATACTAACCGGAAAAGTAACAAAACCTTTTTGACAATTGAAGAAAACTAGACAAAATGGTGACAAAAGATTTGTGTATGTTGTGTATGTGAAAAAACGGATTATACAAAAATTTCGGTGTTCGGCTCACTTACGTTAACACTCCTGGTTGGGGGCACTATAGATTGAAGTGATTAGCTAGTAGATAATTGGTTGCTTAGAAGTTACTCTTATTGGCTTGCTAATTGAACTTCATCTAAAGCTATTTTGGCGTCATATACCAGGATATAATTTGTATCATATGAATTATTACTATCTATTCACTGCGTAGCATGATGAAAATGTTCATCTTCTTGATTAGGTTTGTTCTTCTCTCTTTCTTTGGTTTAACTTGATTAATTAGTTATTCAAGTCTACATTATGTCCATTTCCAAAGAGATCAAGTAAGCAGGTTAGTTTACCTAAAAATTAATGCTAGAATTTGAAAAGTGAAGAAAAATAATCCCAAATTTATGTGTATTTTGACACGTCTACATTGAGACAAGAGTGTTTTATTAATAGTATGCGAAAAATTTACCGTTGTTCATGAGAATATAAGGCTAAAAACGCAAAGCAAAAAAGCTCAAATATATTCATATTTTAGAATACACTTACATTTAATTCGAAAATATTAACAGATTGGATTCGATTATGTACAAAATTTAATAGCAAATGAAGTCATTTAGAAATTAGTCATGTTTTCATTTTCTGTACGTCAACTGTAAGTTGGCTTGATGGTGACTTTAATGTAAAATTAAATTATTAATTAACATATACATGTTCACTTGATTTTAAATAATTGTTTTTCGAAAAATAAAAAACATTATGAAATATTTGATTGATCTGAATAATTATTTTTTCCCAGAATATACGGGATATTTAAAAATAATTACTAGAAGAAGGTGACGAAGTAGAGGGAATCTAAACGTGGGAACGTAAGTTCCTGTACAATTACTAGGTCTAGAAATTTTAAACAGATTACTGTTGTTTACATAGAGTTGGTCACCAACCCTTTACCCAACACACGACTAAGGTTCCTTTAATCTTTTCTAGGATTAGGTATTATTCATTTCATGCTCTTCGTTCAAATCAAACACTACTTTGTCTCTGTGTATGTATGTCCTACATAAATGGTATAATTCTTACAAATTTTTTTTCCGAAATATCAATATTCCGTAATTTACTAGGAAAATCCAAACAATGAATGTGCTCAATTTGCTGGAAAATGTTCCTAAAAATCAGATGAATCATGGGGATCCTTTAGTTAATTTGTCATCTTTAGTTGTTGTTCTGAAACCAATCATCGGATTAAGATGTTGAAATTATATGTCACAATAATGAAGTATTTGATCAAGCAAAAAAATAATAAAGAAAACAAGAATATAGTAGAGGAATTAAGAGATTTTATTGATCCAAGAATAATGAAAAAGAGAGAAAATTACAGTGGATCCTATAATTTTAATAATCTATTTTCTTACACCATAAAATTGTATAGAAGAGCCTAATATTTATAGGGAACATGTAGGGGACATCTAAACCCTCTTAGTAGAGTTGTTGATGAAGTAAGATACCAAAGAATCGAGTCCAAAATGAAGTCCAACTCCCAATGAGCTTCTAAAATAAAGCATCAACTTGACATAGGATTCCAATAGCATTCCAAACTGAATTCTTCTTGACGTGCACTTCAATTAGAATTCTTCAATTATTTCAACAAGGAATTCAGGTCACACCCAAATTCTAACAATCTTTACATTAACACGAATTTCACTGCAACGAATAAAGCTCCAAAATTTTCACCACCTGGAGAAGAAAATCAGCTTGCAAGAAATGAACTGACTCTTCAACAATAATTAAAACTGATTTCTCCGACCAAACACAAAGTACTCAACTTCTTCCAATGAATCTAATCACTACTTTGCAGAATTACTTCAAATTTTCAACAAAAAAATCATAATAATTTTAAAATTCAACAAACTGGGCTATAACACACCCCAAAGTAGAATCAAACTCAAATACTTTTAAAGAATGCCACTTGCTAGATTGTACAACTTTTACTACGCTGAAATCATGCTCAACAAAATCATCATTCACATACCTTTTATCATTGGGTCCATTCCTAACAATTGAATACAATGGCACCGCATGTGATGATGGTAAAAGGGCATTATCCATATCTCCTGAACTCCACTGAGCAGTATTCTTCAAATTCGACCCTTTACGAGCTCCAAAAAGTATTGTGCCAAACTAAATGTCCACCAAGGTACTGAACATGTGTTGATTGACTCTTCTAAATTCTGCACGACCTTACAAGATGTATAACTGAGACCTTTTTGTCCCTATGATACAACGTGAATACCCTTACAAACTTTCAAAACTCCACTTCCACCAAAGAACTCATAATCCTTTGAATCAAGGATAGACAACGAGATGAGATCTTTCTTCAAATTCGGAACATGTCGAACCCGACCCAATGTTCTAATTGTCCCATCCAATAGTTTCAATATGGCTATACCAATTCCAACAACCCGACAATGTGCCTTATTTCTTATAACCATGACACATTTGGAAACAGTTTCATATGTAGTAAATAAGTCCTTATTAGGACACATATGAAATACACATGCTGAATCAAGAATTCAATCTTCCTTTGGTTTAGACCCGACGTCTGAAATAGCCAGGAGATCTCCATCAATGTTCTCCACGAGGTGTGCTTCTCCTGAGTATCTTATTGCTTCCCATACTAGATAACGAATGAATATTTCACATAAATATCTTGTTTGATTTCAGGTGGAGCATCACATCGAAGCACGTTTCAATGGTTCGAAGTATGAGTTACAATTTCACAATTGCCCGATTTTGGTCACCCTTTCTCGTAAAGTCCAAAGAAGAAAACTCCTATATTTTCAATCTCTAACTCGATGAATTTGATGAATCCTGGACAAACTATATAGATAAATTTGACTACATTATGATCACCGTCGGGCAATGGTTTCGCCGGTCAGCCATGTATTACGAGAGTCACCAGTTCATGGGGTGCAACTATTGCAAAATTCCAAATGTCTACAAGAGGGCGTTCAGAACAGCTTTTAAAGCTATAAGTACTTTAGAAAACTACAAAGGGATAACATTTTTAAGGACTTTTACACCATCCCATTTTGAAAATGGGGAATGGAATACTGGTGGGAATTGTATAAAACAAAAACCGTTTAAAAGAAATGAGAGTGTTTTGGAAGGTATGAATATGGATCTTTACATGACTCAGCTGAAGGAATTTAGAGTTGCAAAAGTCGAAGGGAATAAGAAGGGATCGAGTTTTAGATTGATTGATCCAACACGAGCTATAGCTATTAAGGTCAAATGGGCACTCTAGTAAATATTGGCATTGGTTACCTGAGAATGTGAAAGTGAATGCAAACAATGATTGTGTACATTGGTGCTTGCCTGGACCTATTGATTATTGGAGCGATTTCTTGTTTCATCTGTTGAAGATGGAGGGTAGGGGGGTAAAAGTTTCTCTTGCTTGACCAAAGTGATATTGATATTGATTATAATTTTTCATCTATTTATTAGTTTTAAACAAAAATGATTTTATTATATATGTCTAAGAGTATATAGTAGTGTGATGAGCGGTGAATTCTGCAGCCGCTGGTAGGGTGGCCCTTGGAGGTGAATATTGTCGGTTTTGACTCAAATTTTAGATGGTGAAATAAAAACATGCTCTACAATTTCGTCCAACACTTTTTTCAATTATAAGTTGAAATCAAACTTGTTGGCTCCTTGATACTAAACGGAAAAGCAACAAAACCTTTTTGACAATTGAAGAAAACTAGACAAAATGGTGACAAAAGATTTGTGTATGTTGTGTATGTAACTCATATAGAGTGGAACATAAGTTTACTGGAAGAATTGGTCGATGTAAGAGCGAAGGGGAGCGGAGCGGAGCGCACTGAAAGGAACGAAGCAGAGATAAAAAAGTGAAATAGAGAAATCAACACAAGGATTTAACGTAGTTCGACAATGTGTCTACGTTCATAAGGAGCGAAGCTGAGATATTTTTATTTAGTATGCTGAGGCCTCAAAGTTACAAGCTATATATACAAAGCTCCAGTAGAAAAGTCGAGAGAGCCTGTGTAGACAAGAAAAATGTAATTAATATTGTTGTGTATTCCTCTTTCTTTCGAAAAAACTGGGGTGGGTTTGCGGACATAATCGAATCATGTCAATTAGAAGAAGAAAATATATAACCACAATACTTTAACTATACAATTTCACATTTAACAAACTTACGAAAACATTTCAAAAATCAGGTGATAAATCATATTAATATTTTATATATTTTTAAGATATTATATAGTGGGAATGAAATTTAGAAAAAGTAGTAAAGTTTTGATATTTCCATCAACAATATA
>CAIGRB010154972.1:70003-82816 GCA_903798255.1 Fraxinus quadrangulata | reverse complement strand
TATATATATATTTTCTCTCATCTCGCACTTTCTCTTTATTAGAGATTCTTTTTCGATTCCAAAATTATGAATTTTTTTTCAAAAATAAGATGATCACATTTTGTAACATTTGATGAAATTGTGATCTATAATTTAATTAAATATGTCACGATCACAATAATACATAATTTATTATTACAATCGTGTACTAATCACAAATTACACAAGATATCAGTCACAAAGACATAGTCCTCATTTGATCCCCATTTTCCCTAAGTTCATTTTTTCTAAAACTTATTTTCTATCATACATTCATATAATAAAATATTCTCCACATTAATTCAAAAATTTTCCTACTTTTTAACCACATATTTTCCAAAAAATCATTATTCCAGAATCTATTAATCTCAAAAAAGAAGGCTCAAACAATGATATAATTTATAAGTCACACATACAAATTTAATTGAAATTTTTTTAAAAGACCACAAATATTTATTGGTCATAATTACCAAATTAACTGGTCAAAATAACACATATCACACACTTCACCCCCACTCTACTCTACCACCGTTGGCACCATCCAAATTGTTGTCACCATCTCAAACCTACAACCCATACCAGTCTCTTGCCATTTGCCACACAATTCCATTTTAAGCATTCCCTGATTGTACACATCAAATTCCAATGCTGCCTTTTCCCCTATGTCCATTCCTACCTACTGGCAACCTTTGCTGCACCTACATATGTATAACTGAAAAGCACATCAAACAATAAGAATTTGGAAAATATTAGAAATGATAGCGAGTTCGTTCCCTGATGCAGGACGCATTGGACAACTAGTACGTGGCGAGTTGAGTTGTGACTCGAGATATTCATCTTGAGATAACTGCGGAACGCATTGAGATGCTCCGCGGAAGTGAAACTCGTCTCAAATTCTTCCGTTTGAGGCAATTTTTTTGATGATGAGATTGAAGAGCTGCGATTGTGTTGGATGGATTCAGGTCGGAGAGTAGGATGTCGTGGCAAGAGGTGATCTCAGCATTGGAGAGGCAGATTACCTCGTTCTCGCGACAAGAGAGTCGCATTCATAGATGAACTTGTGGAGCTTGGCAAGGCAGACAATGTAGCTATTGTAGAGTTGCTCATATGCCAAAATGCAACTCACATCGTGGAGGCATCACTCCTTAGTTGGGGAATTAAGTATTTCAACGAGTTTGAAGCTATTTGTGTTTGATTAATGCTATTTGTACACTCATTTATAAATTGATGTATAGATTGAAGACATTGTATTATATTAAAATTTAACTGATTTCATTTTTTCATTTTTTTCTCTCTCTCTTCCAAAATATTTTTTTTTCTCTTTCTCTGTACATCAATCTGCAAATGATTATGTACAAGTAGCATTACTCTTTACGTTTATGTGTGTGTGTCTCTAGAGAGAGAGAGAGAGAGGAGGGGGGGCGGGGAATTAGCCTTGAGGATCTTGTGATATTTGCACAACTTTTAAGTCAAAAATTAAAGTTTTCAATAGAAGACAGAGTGAAAATGAATATTCTCTTGAAAACTTTCAAGATTTCCCTCAACGTGTAGTTATAAAATATGGCCGATCTAGTCTAAAATTGTAGACCTGAGCACCTAACTTGTCCGGCCAATTCATCCGAGCTGTGTGCACATGACCCGATCAATAATCGGTTGATCCCGATAAGCAACGATTTTCGAATAAACTGTCGACTGGTTGACCAATCATATCTGATTGAGCCATTTAAACCAAAAAAAAAAATACCTTTTTCTAACTTGTCCACCAATAATTGAACATGCGACCTCCATTTTGAAAAGGTGGGAGGAAGGCAGCCATTAAAGCCAAGCATGTCTCATTAATTTTATATATTATATAAGCGTTGCCCTTGACTAATTTTTGAAAACTTATAGTCTATATATTGCATATAAGTTAAATAATAAAGCATAAACTTTTTTACTGGCTTTTTTAATATCAAATAATCGTTTATGAAGTTATACATAGAGAAATTATTTTAAGTTAAGATGAATCGAATACTTTAATGCATATTAATTTTCGATGGGTAATTATTTTAAGTTAAGATGACCCGATAATGAATGCCCTGGTCAGTTCTAATAATTATGCTCAAAAGTAGTGCATCTATCAAAATGATTTTTTTGTCAACAAAAATGGTATAATCAGTGGCCAATTTGCTAATTTCAAGACCGACAAGGGAATCCTTCTTATTCTTTTATTCCATTAGTCGAATCATTAATAAAAAAAAATATAGGGACAATTAGTTGTTTCGATACATAGAGTATATTTTTTTTCAAATAAACTACAAAATATTTTTCAGCATTTTATTAAAAAACTAAAAATGCAATGTCTAAGCTCCAGCAACCATGTATAGTTGTCGTATCTTGGCATCAAAATGAAAATCTTCAACCCATTAGTTCATTCTTAAAGATCCTACCGGCCTCGTAATAAATATGAAAATGAATCATTAGTTCAAATGAGTTGTCACATAAATTGAAATAAATCCGAGCATCTCATGAGTTGAGTAAATTAAAATTGTCAATTTTAATTTAAAATTGGATTTTTGGATCACACTAGAACACGTTCTCTTTTGGCTGCTTCCAAATAAAATTTGTTAATTTGCTTCCTATTTTTGTGGATAGCTATACAAGTGCTTATTTTATACATAAGTATTTTAATGCTTAAACAACAATGCGATGACACGTTGGATCGTCCTATTCTTATTAACTATTAACATGGAATAACTTATTTTCAAACAAGGATAAATAAGTTTTGAAGAAGTAACTAAAATTTGTGATTATTACGAAATATGTGGATAAAAAATTATTTGATCAAAAATATGAACAGGGCTTGATGGGCAACCAATACATTATGGGCATTGGCCATGGCAAAATGTGAATCGGGCTGACTATTAGGGGATATTAAACTGATAACGTGCATGAATTATATTCTCAAAACATACATTTTACTTGCACAAATAGTTTCAACTTACCAAAATAGAATTTGAGAAAACAAAATTATAATTATTGAAGCCGAATACGTGACGATGGATTTAATCCTTTCAATTCTTCGACCAAAAACATTTCTTATAATTAAAAGAATAGTTGGTTTTCCTTAAATCAAATCTCAAATTCAAAGAAATCGAAAAATAAAATAGAAAATGCAAGTGATTAGATTGGTCAAGACAAGTGTTTAACACTTTCTCCTTAAGATGAATTTTGTTATGGATATTGAACAAGAGCCTTGCGGATGGATCCAATAGTTGATTATATAACTGATGGGAAGTTGTCGGATGATCAGCGATTGGCAAGAAGCATTCGATCCTGAGCATCACGATATTGCATGATCAGTGGAGTTTTATTTTGTCAAATTTTCACTCTCCCATATCTTCGATGCCTCAAACCTTCAGAAACAGCCCAAGCCCTAGCAGAAGTCCACGAAGGTGTATGCGGGAATCATCAAGGAGCTCGGGTCCTACCTTTGAACTTATAAAATATGGATATTATTGGCCTAACATAAAGATTGATGCTATGAACTATGTTAGAAAATGTGACAAATGTCAAAGGTTCGGTAACGTCATCTACTCTCCAGCCGAGGACCTCACTCCAATCCATTATGTAGCCCCATTCGAGCAATTGGGCGTGGACATCCTCGGTCCTTTCCCACTTGCTCGAGGGTAATTAAAATTTATCGCTGTAGCCATGGAGTATTTTACTAAATGGGTCGAGGCTGAGCCCTTAGCAATTATTTCAGAACCCAAGTTGAGGTCATTCGTTTGGAAATCCATCATTTACAAGTTCGGAATATCCAAGGTCCTCATAATTGATAACGGGAGACAATTCGATAACCAACAATTCAAGAGCTTCTGCACCAACTTGGGGATTGACCACCATCTTACGTCGGTTACACACCCACAAAGTAATGGCCTAGCCGAGGTAACAAATCGAATCATCTTACAAGACCTCAAAACAAGGCTTGGAAAAGTTAGAGGATCTTGGCCCGACGAGCTACCCTCTATACTTTGGACATATCGGACATCCAACAAGACGACAACAGGAGAAACACCTTTCATGTTGGCATTTGGAGTTGAAGCCATGCTTTAAATTGAGGCCAGACTGTCGAGCCTCAGGAGACTTCAGCCCGGAACCAACAGACACACAACAGAACACCTTGACCTTCTTGAGGAAGTGAGAGAACGAGCCTCTATAAAAGTTGCTTCCTACCAGAACAGAACAGCCAAGCACTTCAACAACAGAGTAAGATCCAAGAAGTTCAGGGTTGGAGATCTCGTGTTAAGAAGAACTGAAACAGCAGGTCATGCTCCAGGCAAGATATGTGCTATTTGGGAAGAACCCTTTGAAGTTATAAGACAGGCGCGCAAAGGAGCATACAATTTAAGAGACACCTTGAGAAAACCACTCCCTAGGTCTTGGAATATTGATAATCTGAAGATTTATTACAAATAGTTGATCGGTCTTGCAAGCTCCGAGCTAAGTTTACTTTTCAGATGGTCGGGCTTGCATGCCCCGGGCTAAGTTTACTTTTCACTTGGTCATAGTTGTTTTAACTTTTCAGTTGGTTGGGCTTGCATGCCTCCACGTTCGGTATTTAGGAATGATGACTTTGTATAATGATTAAAGTCGGGATTTCACCCCAAATAAAATATTCTTAACCTCCAATGGCTTCAAAGCCTTACCTCGTGCAAGCAACCCAAAAGCCTTGCCCCCAGCAAGCACCTCAAAACCTTACCTCGTGCACCTCAAAGCCTTGCCTTAAGCAAGTAACCCAAAAGCCTTTCCCCGAGCAAGCACCTCAAATTCTTGCCCTGAGCAAGCACTTCAAAGCCTTGCCTCGTACAAGCACCTCAAAGCAACCTCAAAGTCTTGCCTCGTGCAAGCACCTCAAAGAGCCTTGCCTCAATCAAGCAACCTAAAAGCCTTGTCTTGAGCAAGCACCTCAAAGCCTTGCCTCAAGTAAGCAACCCGAAGGCCTTACCCCGAGCAAGCACCTCCTTACCACAAGCAAGCAATTCGAAAGCCTTGTCCCGAGCAAGCACCTCAAAGCCTTACCTCAAGCAAGCAACCCAAAAGCCTTGCCCCGAGTAAGCAACCCAAAAGCCTTGTCCCGAGCAAGAACCTCAAAGCCTTGCCCCGAGCAAGCACCTCAAAGTTTTACCTCATGCAAGCAACCCAAAAGTCTTGCCCCGAGCAAGCACCTCAAAGCATTACCTCGTGCAAGCAACCCAAAAGCCTTGCCCCGAGCAAACACCTCAAAATCTTGCCTTGTACAAGCACCTCAAAGCCTTGTCCCGAGCTAGCATCGAGTAGCCTTGACTGATCGAGTATTAAAATCCTCGGGATATAGAGTTGCGATTACACTTGAACTTTCAGCATTAATTGTTCAAATTTTAAACTCCTCGGGATATTTACTTGCTCGGTAATACACTTAACTTTCGGCGTTGATTGTTTAAGTTTGAAATTCGTCGGGCTTAAGAAGCCGTTATTCCTCAAGCTTCCAAAATAAGGTTGCTCGGTTCCATGAACTCAAGAGTGGTCGAGATACAATAAAAACACAAAAGATTAAGACATTAAGCCCTACCCTCAAATCCTTTCACATTCGCGAGATCGAAGATGTCATCCCCGAGCAAGTCATTGAGGTTGTGACACAATGGCTCGAGGTCCTCCAAACTCTATCTATCTCTTTCTAAAACCTTGAAATAAGCTTGTTCCTCGTCAAATCGAGCAGTATCTGGAATGGTCCATCGAGGATCGAAAGGGTGGGGGTCCTGTGGCTCGACGAAGAAATACTTCTGCTTCCATCCCTTAAGGGAGCTCGGCATCTTAGGGATCCTAAATCTTCCTCGGGTTGACATATAAACAAAACAATTGTAGCCCAGCAGCGTTTTAAGCTCAAACACTAACCTAACAAGGTCGAGCCTAGGGACTATGCCTAAATACCTACATGCTATGAAAAAATAAATTATCATCCTCCATGGATTGGGGACGAGCTGACCAGGGCACATATAATGCTCGACCAAGAATTCAATAAAAAAAGAATGAAGAGGTCACCTCAGTCCTCCCTTTAGTGCCTCCCTAAAAACTACAAACTTACCTTCCCCGAGCGCTAAGTATACTATTATTGTGCCCGGGAGTCCTAACATCGTACCTCGGCATTATCCCAAATTCCCTCGCTACTTGTATAACCTCATGCTCTTTATATCAACCTATGAGCTCGGGGTAAGTAAGGACCGGCTTGTTATCTAAAGGGATAGCCATAGGTATTATAGAATGACCATGATCCTCGGGTGTCGAACCTGAGGCTGATGAACTACTCAAAGACAACTAAATGACTGAAACTTAAAGCTATCTAAAAGTCTGGAGGTCTTACCTTAAGTAAACAGAAAGCCCGAGGTCATTCGATGAGGTATGAAAAGGAGATATGTGACAAATGTGGTGGGGCATGGGGGTATTTATAGGATTCTGAAGAAGATCAAGGATTTCTCAATCCTGGCCGTCATTCCTGCCACGTGGCGAACATCCACTCTTTCAGTAAAAATCATCGGCTCGAACATCGAGACCACGTGTCACACAGCCTTAAACCCTAGACTAAACAACCCGTTGACAAGGCTGTTCAGTCCAAATTCAAAGGCCGAGCAGCCCATTGACAAGGCAGCTCAGTCCAAATTCAAAGGCTGGACAGCCTATTAACAAAACTGTTCAGTCCACTTTCAAAGGCAGAGTAGTCCATTTTTTAGGCTGTCCAGCCCATCTTCAAAGGCTGAGCAGCCTATTGACAAGGCTGCTCAATCCAAATTCAAAGGCTAGACAGCCTATTAACAAGACTGTTTAGTCCCACTTCAAAGGTTGAGTGTTCAATCCAAATTCAAAAGCTGGACAGCTTATGAACAAGACCGTTCAGTCCAACTTCAAAGGCTAGACAGCCCATTGACAAGGCTGCTCAGTCCAAATTCAAAGGCTGGACAGCCTATTGACAAGACTATTCAGTCCAATCTCAAAAGCTGAGCAGACCATTTTAAGACTGTCCAGCCCCATCAGTCCAAATTCGAAAACTGCTCGATATTATCCCTGAGGCCGTCGCTCCTATAATAATTACCATGTGTATCACATCCCAGTACCCCGGGCATGAGGCTCTAGCATGGATGCACGGGGGCAAGTGATGATACCAAAATTTGAGGTAGCCCGAGCACTAACCTCGAGGAGATCAAATGGCCCACTTGAGGGCGACCCTCATGGTATCCTCGGGGTCATACCTCCTCGAGCTCGGGAACCCCCTGTCTGATAGCTCTCTTTCAAGTTTACGACTGAAGCTTCTTAATGAACAATTCCTGAATATGCAGGGCTATGCTCATTGTCAAGACTTATTCGACTACTAGGAAGCAATGTCCTCGAGTAACATATTACATCATCTTGAAAAGATCCTGACACCAGAATCTCATCTTTATCAAAACACGTGAGTAATACAAAACCAATTAAATTACAACTCCCAAACATGGTAGAACTCCTAGGGATGACAATATTGTAATCCTATTAGGAGTCCACTACCTTCCTCTATAAATATGTCGTCCCAACTTATTATTAAGGTACGTTTTCACCCAGTTTTTCCAACACACATATTTTCTTAAATTCTCTGTCTGACTTAAGTATCGGAGGGGCGACGAGGACACACCTCGATGCCTTTGTTTCAGGTACCGAAAGATCTCGTTCGTGTTCATTCACAGTCGTCAAGCTCGGAAACCAGCAGGTACGATTTTTGGTAGCATCAAGTACTATAATATATCAAATGTATTCATTTGAATATTTGAATCATGTTGCTTTTATAGGCGATATCTGACGGATATTTGCATTAAATTAAGAAAGTGTTGAAATATGTATTTTGTTACATGCTTTATTTCTTTAATTTTTATTAGATAATTTATATTGTCATCTCACAATTTTTTAACAAAAAATTATGGATAGAACCGATCTTATCAAAACCAATGGTTTGGATTCAGATTCAAATTTAGATTCGATTTCAATAATTACATGGAATAGAATTGTCCCATTTATGACATACCCAAGGTAATTGGTGGTTCCGAGTATTTAAATATCCGGACGATCCACCGACAATCAAGCCTAATCATGTGATACAAACATAATGTCGGACTGAAAGGATAAATTTGTCAAAAAGATTTTTCATTTCAAGACAATCTAAATAGTAACTTCCACTTCCACTTCCATTTAGAAATCCAAATTTGATGAAAATTACGAGTGTTCATAGTATATATCTACTGGCTTAAGTCCATCTCGACATTACGTAAATGTTATGTTGTTATTTAACATTGAAAGATACGTTTTTAGTTAGGTATATAAACATGTGCCACGATTTTAAAAGGATGGGACATAGGTGCAATAAATGATTGGTTAGTAACGTTAGTGACACGCTCAAAAAAGGTTGAGGACTCCGATGGAATTTATTAATTTACCCTAAAATATATGTATAAAAGTCGAACATTGTTGCATAAGTAATAATGCAAATATAGTATTGAAACAAAAAATCAAAACAAACCTTTTAATATTTGACGGTGCTTAGGTAACTGAGAAAATTTGAAAAGAAATAGATTGCAGTTAATTATAATAATTTAGATATCCAAGCACAACTCAAATGGTAAGACCGAAACCTTATCAGATTAGTAGCCTCTCATTTTTAGGAGAGATAAAATTCGTATAAAACTATATTAATTTATAGACAAAATATAGAATTGCTATGTGTTATTCAAGGAGTTAGCAATGTTTGGATTGGTTTATGAATGTGAGAATAACAAGTAGAGATAGCGTTGAGCATGAAATAAAGTATTGACCATAACATCTTGAGTGTGAATTCATGAGCAATCACACTATCTGTTTTTGTAGTAATGAACCAATTTCTATTGTGTTGATTCTAATTTTATTCACAAATTCATCCGAGTTTGGTTCTTTTAAATCAATTGGACGGTCGTTGATTAGATTATTTGATGAGCCACTCATTATGTTCAAGCTTGGTTGTCTTTAATTTGGTTTGTTGGTTTATTCTCAACTTTGGAATGGTGGTGGAAGAAAATTTGTGCTCTTGGAGGAATTCAACCTACATAACATGTTTACTTTGTAGTCATAGTCAAATCTTCATATTCCAAAGAGATAGATAGATAAATACATTCCAAGGCTAATGCCTAGCATCCAAAATCACTGAGTATAGTCAAATTTTAATTTCAATTGGCATAATACTTTAGAATTATATATATATAAGTGATGCGATTGGTCGAGGCAAATGTTGAACACTTTATCCTTAAGATGGATTTGCCTCGCATCGATACTAACGGTTTTTGACAACCATCTCCCAAGATATACCGACAACGTCAAGCCATATGAGCACTTCAAATGGCTTAGACCAACGGACTCGAACAGAATTTTCTCTTTTCCAAACTATGAACTTTATGCAAAGAAACCACTTTTTATGAAGTGTTTTATGCAACATAAAATAAAAAGAATAATATGAAATTACAAATAAACGTTCAAGGAGTCCTATATATAGAGCATAAAGGGTTGTGGGCGAAAGAACACATCAAAAACTCAACATTTTTCATGAAAGGTTGCAACCCAACTTGTTGCTCGCCTATCGCTGGATCATCGCTCGAGCAACAAAAATAGAAAGTGTCGCTCGTCGGCGCTGCCTTACATGCTGAATTCCAATTTCCTTTAAACTTTGGACCACAATTTCTCATTCATCCAAAATTGATTTTAAGATTTCAAATATACTACAACGAACTACTCGATAAGTAGAACAAGTTAATCTATTTACATTTGTAATTGGACCATCGAATCAAGTGTGAAGATTTGGCCAAAGTTGACACGAAGTCACTTTTCATGGTTTATATTTAACCAAAATTTCAATCTTAAAACCAAATTCCAACAATCTCCCACATGAATGAAAATTCTAGATATGCAAATGATAATTCAGATACTAGTAAAGAGATAATGAAAAAACATTGTATCAAGTAAGGTAACTTCTGGCCTTGAACTTTCTTTAGTGAAATACTATCGGACTTGCTTGGTTAATTGGTGAATGTGATGTCTTGAACCATTCAGTTGTTAGTGTAAGCTAAGACAATAATACTCATACAATGTCTTCCCTAAACCGTTTATGGTTCTCATGATGAAATTCATTTTAGCCCTGAATGACTATTGGGTTTCATAAGTATTTAGAAAATTGCAGCCTTTGAACAATTTTCATTGAGGCGGCCACACCTCACACTTACATAGGTGACCTCCTATTAGGAGTATTTGTCTACTCCACTTGACTTAATCAAGATATATGAATCATTAAAAGAGTATCTTAACATCTAATATTCTGTAGAAAGCATTTTAATTATTATAGGAATGAGTTAGGAAACATTTTCCCAAGTGCTTCATTGAATCTTCATAACTTAGTGTCCTATTGAACCAAGATCTTGAGATCTCCAGTCAATAAGGTAGGGTTACCATTACAAAGATCCTTACGTATCCCTCGATACACAATATACTAGATTGCAAGTATTAATGTTTAACCTCCCCTACATTCTTGGGTTATACTTGAATTTAGAGTTCATCAACTCTTTCAAAGTCCAATTCATCTATTAAATAGATAATACTATGTGAAAGTCCAAGTACTTTCAATTTAGTGGCCTTCAATTCATACTTTTGTATTTCAATCAAATTCCATAGTAAGAATAATTTTCTTATTAAGAAGAATTACACAATCTATGCTGACCATAGTTTTTATCCTTCACAAATGAATGTCTTTTTATAATCATCATCCTAAGGATATTTGGCGTCGTCGCCAACTATAGGCAGGATCTATGCCTTATAGAAAATATTTCCAACAATTAGGATAATCATATAAATTTGATCAAATTTTATCTATAGTCTTGGTCCGCAAACTAGGCCATTTTGAACAAAAATATATTAGTCGAAATCTAAACCCTTGTGGGTATATAGTGGAAAGAAACCCCATTTAACCATATGGGTGTGCATCAAAATATATCTAATCGTGTGAGTAATATATTCAAATATTTTCTAACCAAAGGAACATATAATTATCTCCATGCACGTGCACTTTGTTCAAAATAGAATAAAGATTTGCATGCACCGATTAGTGAATATCAAATAAATTCACGATTCAAATATTCTCACGTATTTTAATATGTCCATGAATTTTCATATTAAGAGACAAGCAATTTTCTATTGACAAGTTACCATTCGGTATACCATTTGCCACCAAATTGGATTTAGACAATGAAGAGGCGCCTCCTTATGATGCATAAAATCAATTTAATTACCATTGTCAAAACATGCAAATAAATAAGTATTTTATTTTAAATACTATCAGTTGCAATTCATGAAAGTACACTACTTTCCATATTTAATTGCTTATAATAATTGTATAGATTCAAAAAATACAATGCATGACAAAAAGAAATTCCAATCATATGAATGGATACAATTTCATTATTTCCATATCAAAAAGTCATAATTCAAAAAGACTTTCTTCAAATTAAGTGAAAAGACACAATCTTTCACATAAATTTGATACATGATTTATACATCACATTAAAAAAATTCAATATGAACATGCACAAACGTTCGCATGACTGATGAGTGTTCTACACTCATGATATTTATGCAACTTAATTCGTTATTTTGTTATCCTTGAGAGAGTTTTAGAGCGTTTTAAGGTATATTTTGATGTTATGATACATGTTGATTAAATTGAAGGAAATAAGTAAAAGTTGGCAAAATTGAAAAAGATTGTTGAATTGTAAGAGATTCAAAGTTCGGAGACTAATACTGAAGCTGCATACATGACGATGGATTTAATCCTTTCCATTCTTCGACGAAAAGCATTTCTTATAATTAAAAGAATAGTTAGTTTTTCTGAAATCAAATATCAAAATTCAAAGAAATCGGAAAATAAAATAGGAAATGCAAGTGATTGGATTGGTTGAAGCAAGTATTTAACACTTTCTCCAAGATGAATTTGCCCATCATCGGTGTTAATGATTTTTCGACAATCATCTCACAACATACATCGACCACGTCTCGTAATAGAAGCACTCCAAATTATGTAGACCAACAAACTCTTAACGGAAGTCTCCCTCTACCAAATCATGTTTTTATGTAAGAAAAGACCACTTTTACAAAGTGTTTTTATGCAATGTAACTAAAAGAAATGATATGGAATTAGGAATTGAATTAATAAAATCCAAACACATGGAATCTATATATAGTAGTTAGAAATGTTTGTCTTAAAAGACACAACCATACAAAATGACACACCTGAAATGTATCTGTATACATGAAAAGACACACCCATTGAAAAATAATCATGCCAAAAGTCATGATCTTTTATATTGAAAGAGATACCTTTCCATCCATTTTTTTTAGAATATTTCATATTATTCTGTACGATTTTTCAACAATTAACATATTTAAACAACTAAAATTTGACTTAATTTCTCATTCAAATAATGAATTCCACTTAAATAATGATTTAAAATTGGTGAAAATCAATTTTCGATACAAGATTCCAACACTGACTATGTGCAGCAACCAAATCTATAGATGGAATGAGTTTTTGTTTATCAAGTTGATTATCTGTCGACTAATATCCGTTATTTAATCACTTAAATTGTAGTACGTGAAATATATTGAAGATGCTCCCAAATTCACGTTACTTAATTTTAATTAGTAGATAACTTTGCCAATAAATATATGTGGAAAAGAATATATATA
>CAIGRB010154972.1:28517-48441 GCA_903798255.1 Fraxinus quadrangulata | reverse complement strand
AAAAAAAAAAAAAAGGTCGCGGCTACTGCCTTCTCAACGAAACTTCAAGGTCCTTGCGGACCCAGCACGGGCGGCCGCGGGGGCTAGCCAGGTGCTGAGTCCGTCCCTGCTTACAGTTGTTCTTATACTTACTCCTAGTTCTTTTGTTAAAAATATTATTTGTACTTTGTTTGGTGATATCAGCGTTTAACATGGTACTTAAACTTTCTCGTGCAGCTTTTAAAGCTCATGTATCATGCTCCTGCATCTGCTAGTTACCATCAAAGTGCATGGTCTAGGATTGGTCGGACTGTAAACCCATTTATCCAATGCTATGCTCCATTCTTGAACTCTCCAATCTCAGCCATTCAAAGATGGTGGTTTAGGTGAGAAGCCTTGACATAGAAGGGGTCGGGGACGGGGGTTAACAACAACAAATGCTTATTTCCTTTTGAGCCTTTGTAACTTGATATTGGAAGAGGATACATGTTTCATAACTTTATATATATGGTTAA
The DNA here is from genome assembly GCA_903798255.1 of Fraxinus quadrangulata. NCBI lineage: Eukaryota > Viridiplantae > Streptophyta > Magnoliopsida > Lamiales > Oleaceae > Fraxinus > Fraxinus quadrangulata. Next base: position 47,947 of record CAIGRB010154972.1, on the reverse strand, counting down.
GCAGACACTTGACTCGGTTTATACTGATTACTTCTTGCTAATGTTATGAAGAGTTTGACTTTAAAGCAGTGTCTTTTTACATTTTCTATTGCTTATAGAGATCTTTATTTGTTTAACGGTAACATGTCACATCATTACTCTGTTGTACAATGATTAATTTCTAAGCTTGCTTCATGAATTTGGAGTCTTGAATCTTTTTTTGAGACGGAGCACATAAACAGTCTTAGCCCTTGTTTGGGGTATATTTTTAATCCAAAAAAATGAAAAATATAGTCGTTGGAAAGTCACTTTTTTTTTTTACCTTCATTTCACAGGTGGGATTCAAATTTGATAGCTAATGGTCATATTATTTCTTCAAATGAATCGAAAATAAGCTCCAAATGGGGGCTTAATTTTTAAAGTTGTTTTTTCATTTATTTATTTTGGAATTGCTAAATATAATATTCAGTACTTGGAAAACATTCTAGACTCTGAGTAAAGACAGTTCTAGTAAAGATCACGGCTTTCTAGACTTTGTGTAAAGACGGTTCTAATAAAGATCACAAGGCAGTCACTATCAATTTGTCTAGATGTGACTATAATAAGCAAACATAGAAAAAAAAAAAAAAAATAGAACCATGCAATGCAACATGTAAAATCATGGTCGGCAATAATGAGTTTTATAGGAATTTATACCATTCATTTTAAAAATTATTTTTTTAAATTAATAGTACGAATTTTGACAATACGTAAATTGTCAATGAAGCTGTATTGTACAAATAACGTTATTCAAAAAATTAATTTAGCCAACAATTTCAGGCCCTTATTGTGTTGGAATAAATACAGATAACCTAACATTAAAAATGCTACACACGCGTGGTCCTTGAATGCAAAACTGGGCAAATTTGTATGCCACACCTTTCCTCCAGTGAATAGACAACTGTCGAATGTTAGACTATATTCTCAAACCTTCCCCACGTGGGATCTCATAAGACATTCAAATATTTCGGACTCCTTCGACATCACTTCTACTTTTTATATTAACCAATATTTGAATGTTAAGTTCTAAAATAACTTCGAAAAAAGCTTTTAATAAAAAGTGAATATTTTTATAAAATTAATTAAACAAATCCAAAAATAATTTTGAATCTCAATAACTCATTTCCACTTTTCAAATCTATGTCAAATGGCCCTCATTTGGCTACGATCATCTGAATTAAATGTAAAATTATGCCCATATTTGTCATTCTTTAAAATTTTATATTTTTTGTTACAGTATCTTTCTTCACCACACATTCACATAATAGAATATTCTACATACAAATTAATAAAGTTTTCTTATTTTTTAAATGCACAGTCTTCGTTAATCTATTATTTCATAATACATTACAAGAAATTAATGGCTCTCAAATATGGCCTATATCATTCCTTTAATTGTACATTTTATGTAGTGTGTTTGTCGTTCATTATTGTAGAATAAATGAAGTAATGAATAGTATTTATTGGAGAAAGTGTAATTGAAATTTAAAGTAATTTTATTGATTTGTGTGTATAATATCTTATTGAGTCAATATATAATAGAAAATTTTACTATAGCAAATAATATTTTGAAATAATGAGAGACAAACAGACCTTAATGCTACCTATTAAAGCATTATTTTATTATTGTCTACAAGTGTATAAAAAATTTCCTTCGCTGCACATCACATCTTTCTTGCATGTAATAACTGTTGTTTTGCATTGGTTCTTGCAACGCAAAGGCAAAACCCGCCATTTTCACTGCACCGTTCCGCGTGATAAGATTCTCTCTCAAATCCCAAAAAAATATACCTTATTTAAAATCAGTCCATCGAATCTTCTGATTTGTAATCCTAATTTAACCCACCGGACGATGGCGATGGAAACATCGACTTCTTTGCCGGCGACGATGGATTCGAGCGACTCCTTTGAGAATTTGAAGCAACAAATGGAAGCGGATAGTTTGATCAGGGTTTCGAGTTTTCCTAGGCGGAGAACTGTGATTAAAAAAGCTCGGCCGCGTCGCCAACAGTCTTTTGGCCGTGAAATTGGCCACGCTGCAGCGGAGACCTATTTGGTCACTAGCCTCAGCTTCAAGCTCCTTAGTTACCTCGGGTACTATTCTTAGTGCTTTTCTCTTCCTAATTTTTAGTTCATTTATTCTTTTATTTATTGCACACTTCTATTGCTCGCATAATTTGAATATCCTTTTGTTATGTTTAAGCACAAGTGACTGAGGAGATAGGGTGCGGGGAGTAGGGATATTTGATTATGAGCTAGCAAAAGTTTGAATCTTTTGATAATCTTGTGGCATTAAACAAATGTCGCTATTAAAACTGTACTGGACAAAACATAAGCATCTGGCCGGAATTTTTTGTGTTTTCCAAACAAAAGGTTAGAATTGACATGAAAATATGTTATGGCAGTGAGCACAATGCAGACAAGCGATTTTATATTTTATAAGGAACATATTTGGGACGATGTGTGATACCATCTTATTAAGAAGAATCAATATTACATTGATAGGGTTGTTACAAAAAAATATTAGAGTTGTATTGAGAGAACAAATAAAGAATTTTGAGAAAACACTGTTACTCATTATTGATTTGGGTTGTTCAGATAGTTACTGGAGAGCAAATTGATAAAATATAAATGACTTCCCACTCGAGGATTGTACAAGGCAGCTCCTTGTTTAGAAGCAGTGAACAATACTCTCATCTTCACATCCAATAGCAGAATCTAATTTTCTCATTTGAAAAGGATCTCATTTCAACTGATGTTGGAAATGAAATGCGTATAACCAATTTTCATTTGCTGATTCTTTGGATCTTGAGCACATGATCCATAACAATAACAACAAGAAGCTAAGCCTTGTTACCAATAAAGCTTTTCAAAGGTGCAATGTCATTTGCAATTTCTAGATCTGCAACACACGATTCAAGATTGTTTAGTTCTAATTTCAGATATCATGGATTCCTTTGATCCCAAGCTTAAAATGGGCAAATAATGTAGAAGTTGAAACAAGCTCATTTTATGTTATTGGTTTTTTGTCTCATTGTCAACCTTTACTTTTTACATAGAAGGCTAGTTTCATTCCTAATCATTTCTTTTATTCAGGGTAGGCTACCGCTGGATCACACGACTTCTTGCCCTTGCTCTGTATGCCATGTTACTTATGCCAGGCTTTCTCCAAGGTGCGTACAAGACGCGATTATGCCTCTTTTGGTACATGAAAGCTTAGGGGTTATGCAAATATAGCAGGTTTACTATTGTATATATGTATTATGTAGTGTTTACCATTTGTTATCAGGAGCAAGACACTAAAGCAAATTTTGTCCTCGTTAATGATTGAAAGTTCAGGGTTTTTTTAAATTTTTGGCATTTTGATCCATTGAAATTCAATGAACAATGTCACCTGAAAATGCCCAAACTGTTCGGTGAGCCCAAAGTGTAACCGAGAAAGGTGCAATTAGGTTAATTATTCTGAAAAGAATCCACGAACAGTCATGTACAATGAATAGAAAAACTAAACAACAATATTTGAAAGTAATTGTATCTGTTTCTTTTTTAGATTTGTGGGTGGGGGTGGGGTGTATTGCTATTTTAATGCTGCTATTTATATTTTCCTGCTGCTTATTTTAATGAATTTGGTTACTCCTCTAGACATATTAACTAAAGTTATTTTTATCTGCAATATTAGATCTTGCAGAATACATACTTGTGCGGTCATTCTTTTTAGCATGCGTAGCTTGAATTCAATGCTCTTGTCCATGATTCAGCTTCTTTAACTTGAATGATAAGATCGTTTTGATATTTGTTATTTGGTAGTTGCATTTCGATATTTCTTTTCAAGCCATGTCCGCAGAAGTATTGTTTATGGAGATCAACCAAGGAATAGGTACATTTTTGTGAGATTGAAGCCTTCATCAAATATTTCTTCACTTCATTTACATCCAATTTTGACTATGATATAAAAGTATTTTGCAGGTTGGATTTATATTTACCATCAAATGAAGATGGCCTGAAACCTGTGGTAGCATTTGTAACTGGTGGGGCTTGGATTATTGGGTGAGTAAGCCAGAGGTTATTACCTTTAACTTATTTTCATCCATCTATAGTTTTAGATAGGGGTTTTGGTAGTGCCATTCTGCCAGCTTTCCCCTCCTTCCCTAACTTCGAACTCCAACGCTTCCAACAGCATACTCCACCAACAACTGCCCTTACCATTTTCTATTTGCTATAAACATATATCTTGTGTACATATTTCTTTGAATTTTTTTACAGATAAATAAATCCACGTCTGTATATGTTCTGTTGGTTGAAAATTGTAGTACAGCCTGCTGCATGGAGATTAATTCCGTGGTGGTGATGGTGTCTACTATTTTCAAGATCTCCTTTGTAGTGGGGGAGCCCTCACTACAAAGGAGAGTAAAAGGAGTTATAATTGCAGTAGAAGGCGATTGTGGTGTTGTTAAAGGGTGGATGCAACATGTGATCCCGTACTCTCCTTGAAAATAGGATTAAATCCCAAATCTCAATCAATGAACACCTTTGGAAAATTGTAATTTTCCACTTTCGAAGTTAAGATTTTAGAAACCTCAAAACCATTGACGTGGGCCTACCAAACAACATGTTTAATCAGGGAAACACTGGCCCCTTTGCAGGGCATCTTTATCTCAAATATCATATATCAGATGACCGAACAAAGTCCTTAGGGACTATGGGAGGGAACTCCATCTTTATAAGTTGAATTCATCAATTTTAAATAGATGTGACTTTAACTTATGCAGCACATGTAGAATGTCTTGACCTATGTGCTTTTTTCTTAACTGGCACTGTTTCCTCAGTCCATAATGTATTCATTATGTTATGTTAACTCAAGAAGTGACTTCACCAATGGACATGTCATTGTTGAAAGTCGAAATTCAATTCGGATGCTATATCTTCCTTCTTATGTTGAATAACAGTGTCATGTTAGTTTACTTGTTCAAAATATCTATTAAGTGGATTCTATGTAACATGCTATCCAAAGGAATCAGTAGATTTTTTAAGCTAGTTATTCCAATGCATAATTCATACTATCTGTGGACAATGCTACTTGTGTCCTATTGAAGTCATAGTATAATCGTGTTTGCAGGTACAAGGCATGGGGTTCTCTGCTAGGACTACAATTAGCAGAAAGAGATATCATAGTGGCATGTATTGATTACAGGTAACTGACTCAATCTTAATTTTTTATCATGTTTATTCTGATATTCATGAACTGTATTTTTATAAGCACAAGAGCCTATATGAATTGGCCATAGTGCATAATTCCAGACAAATTGTAGGTTTTCACTCCCCACCCACCCTAGAAAAGAACACTAATATTGATTAGAAAGGTTTTGTCAAATAATGTTGTGCTTCCCATTCAGAAATGGACTGGCGTGACGTATTTCAATAGATTTATGTGTTATAAAAAATAACACACACAGAGACAACCATTCTAGCACGTCAAAATATTTGTTTCATTGTTCCTTTATCAATGTAATGTTCAGCAAGCTGGTGTTTGTAAATTATTACCTTGAACTTCAATTAGTTATCATTCGGTTGAATGAATTCAAGATAAAAAAAGATTATTAAGTACACCTGTTGGCCTTCCAAATGACCACAGGTATTTGCTTGAGTTGCTAAATCCTTCATATACAATGATGAATAAATTCTCACTTTATCTCCTATGTGTATGTACATGTAATTTTGATCAACAATATTGTCACTTCGTCACAGTTTCCCCTTTTTGTATCCATCTGGTTGCAGAAATTTTCCACAGGGAACAATCAGCGATATGGTTAATGACGTTTCTCAAGGGATTGCTTATATTTGCAACAATATCATTGAATACGGAGGTGATCCAAACAAGTGAGTCAAATTTTATTATTGTTATTGAGCTCACTTACTTCATAACGGAGCAATAATATCAGGATTTTCATGAAAGAGATAAAATGAGGGAAAATTGATAGAGATGGTCTGTACTACGTAGGTAACCAAGGGTTTGTCGATACTGGTGGTGGGTAAAGGATAAGGTCAGGAACAAAATAGATTTGTTGTTAAATAGAGAATCTTACCCTAGATAATAGAACAGAATGGAAAAAAGGAAAGGATTTATTTGTTGAGCCGAAACATCAAGTCTCGTTGACATGTCTATGCTCCAGTACAAAGGGTTAGAACCTGCTGAGTGCTGGTGAATAATGAATGATCCTTCTTGCCAAAACACGTTTTTTGGAAACATTTCTGCAGGATTTATCTCATGGGTCAGTCAGCTGGTGCACATATTTCTTCCTGTGCTCTTTTGCAGCAGGCAATCAAAGAATCCAGAGGCAATAGCATTTCTTGGAGTGTCTCCCAGATAAAAGCTTATTTTGGTTTATCAGGGGGGTAAGTGTAGTATTTACCATGATTCAAATTTTGTTTTCATCTTGTTGAGGGGCCAATCTCTCTTGTTCCACCATGATTGGGAACTAAGCTGTTTGATGGATTACAATAACTTCCCAATCCATGTATATTGACAGATACAATTTACTCAATCTGGTCGATCATTTCCATAATCGAGGCTTGTATCGCTCCATCTTCTTAAGGTATACAAGTTCTTTTCAATGCTAAATCGTTTAATTATAGCTCATGGGTGAAGTATGACTGACCGTGTTCTTTTGCTCTATGTAATTGATGTCTTGATTTGTTATACACAGTATAATGGAAGGAAAAAAATCACTGGAACAATTTTCTCCTGAAGTTATGGTACAGGATCCAAGCTCTGACAAGGCAGTTTCTATGCTGCCCCATATTGTCCTTTTCCATGGTACTACAGATAGTTCCATACCATCAGATGCAAGGTTTGCATTCTTTCTGAAGAATGATGTTAATAAGCTGCCCTTGACTTCATACAAGTTGCCGTGTTTTCTTGCGGTAAATGTATCTGTTGTTATCTAATTCCATGCTTTATGAACAGTGTGTGAATTTTTCTATTGCAGTTTCAAAATGTTTGCTTGCTGTTTTAATAAAATGACATCATCTCACAAGTTGAGAGGAGCTACTTCTAGTATAAGATGCTAATGGCTGGGTATTGACCCAATATCAATCTATCATTCTAGAACTCTTTTAACTGTATGGGCTCTTTTGTCGATTTCATTTTCTAGTAATGACATGCGCATTTATTATGTAGAATACCCTTTCTGCAATTCTAATCTTGTCAGTTACCACTTGTATTGTTGTGAAATTGTACAAAATGTTTATATATCTGATTTTTTTCTTGAGCATGCAAGTGTTTGGCATCATGACTTGGCTTTTTAGTGCCTTTATTGATAATCAAGTGAAGGCATAGGCAGTTAGATGGTTAATAATACTGTGTTGAAAATGATTATTGTTGATCCAAAATCCACACTAGGAATTGGAGGCATGAAAAGTTCATGTATTCAGTCTTTACTTAAAATGCTTTCCAAAGTGCATATGGATCATGACATGTTTAGATGATCTATGCGTGAAAATTTTGAAAACTTCTGGTAGCATTACATTTTCTTTGGAAAAATATTTCACTTTAATATGATTACATGGATACTTCAATTATATGTCATAGTAAGACTCATTGTCACTATTTGAAATGCATATTAAACAGCATGCATGCCTGCATTAAATGATTTAAAGCGATTGAGTGATTGTCCAAAAACTTCCTTCAATATTGCATTTTTCTCCGGAAGACTTATAATTTGGTAGCCTTGATTTGTTACATGGATACTTGAGTTATATCTCTGGTAAATTTAAGTTTTTATATGTCTCAGGCTGAAAGGAAATCCTTTGTTCTTTTAGAACTACTTTAATGTGGTAGAGCTCTATAAATGTTTTTTTACCTTAGATATGTTTTTTTTTTTTAATTCCTTGTTTTCTTTTTCCCCTTTTCATAGGCTGGTGGAGTACACGATTAGTCCTAGAAACCAAAGTAGTACCGGAAAAAGGGAACTATATGGTGTGACAATTTAGAGTAGTAATTTAGTCCCCTATTTGGACTCCATTAAAATTTTAATGTTTTTTCTCTCTCTTCTTTTCAATCGCACATTCTTCAAAAAAATAATATTCCTTCTTTTTTAACCATACATTCTCCAAAAAATCATTATTCCGAGATACATTTTTCCTAAAAACTAAATTTAATGGAGCCCAAACAGGGGCTTATTATTTATGTAGTTACAGTTAACTTCTTTCGATTTATTGTCCTTATAGAGCTGTTTAATTGCCTAAAAGAATTTAGTTGTGCTTCTCTTTAGCTGCCCAAAGTGTGATTGCCCTGGTGCTGGTTTGGAACTGATCTGAGTATGCCTGACCTTGATGGGGTTCCAGGAAAAAGGGTTTCAACTCAAACTCCTATTTTTCCTAACTTAAGGTTTTTAGGCGGGCATTGTTTGGAAGGCTATGTGCATTAAGCTTTATAAATCCTCCTGTTGAAGATTAATGATGTCATGAATTTGGACAATGCACATCTCAAAATAGAAGTAAAGCATTCTATGCTAAGTATATAATTTTTTAAGAATGCTGTATCTTGTAATATAATGTTTCTTGTATCTGGCAAAATAAAATGCTTGCTATCTTGTTTAAGCAGGAGTAACTAAATCGTGGCACAATGTTAACCTTTGTTTTAACTTGTTTGCTATTTTCAGTAAAGCATTTGTGGATACACTCCACAGAAGGGGCGCTCGAGCAGAACTTATTTTATATGATGGGAAAACCCATACAGATCTATTCCTCCAAGTAAGCATGACTTATGTTCTGTTTTTACCTCTAGCATTGCCTATGGAGTTGCAATAGATTTTACAATCAGTACTGCGGATTGCAATTATCAGTATAGAACTATTCATTTCCCACCCTTCCTAGAGCTAGCATCTGATTGATAAATAACTCATTGATATGCTAGAGAAGTAGAGATATAACTACTTGTAATGAGGTGTAACTCGTTCTGATTCAAGATTGACATGGGACAGGCAAGAGTTGAGTTTTAAGTGAATGCAGATCAGCCTGGTCTATTACTTCTTTAACCCGGAAATTTAGTATCTGTCTCAAAATGCAGGATCCTCTTCGTGGGGGTAAAGACGAGCTGTTTGACTACGTTGTAGCCTTCATACATGCTGATGACAAAGAAGCTCTTGCTAGGGATGCAATGGCTCCTCCTAGAAGAAGATACGTCCCGGAGATATTGTTGAGATTGGCTCGTCGGGTCAGCCCCTTTTAGGCCAGACATTTCCTAGTGATGGCTGCTGATAAGCAAGCTCTAGCTCCCGCTACCATATAATCTTCAGAAGGACGCCTGTTCCTGAAATGTGTTGAAGTCTGACAGTGCATTCTTCCCGATTCAGCCTCGAGCTTGAATGATATGATTTAATTCTCAATGGAAGGGGAGGTGCACTGTTTGATATATGGACAGAATGTTGTACATTTTAGTCATACCTTGAACTTCCCTTTACTTTAAACCTATCTAAAAAATGATTTTGGTTCTTTATATTATTTCATTTATTGTGGGATTGATTCCTATTAACCCAATTTTATTTTTTATTTTTATTTTTATTTTTTTGTGAGGATGGGAAGGGAGGTACAAATTCTCGAAACTTGACATCGGCTGTGAAAACAATATTTCCTAACTAATCGAGACACAGATTTGGTCTATTAATTTGGTTTGAGAATGAGAGTATTTGTGAAATATTTAAAAATGAGGTTATTTAATATTGTACAATAAAAAAAATGTCTACCTATTTTTCCTTTAGCAAAAGCGTAAGAAGGTGAAAAACACACTGTTCTAGTAACCTACAATCCAAATAAAATGAGGTTATCAATGAGCGCAAGGTTTATGATAATTTAATGGAGTCGTGATGTATTTTTAATGCTTTGAACAATATTTAAGAGTAATGTTATTTAAAATTATTGGTGTTGAAACAAGCACTAATGAGGCATTAAATGGAATGTACAATTAAATTAGTCGATTAGTTTTATCATTTATCGAGTCTATTACATAACGTCACTTAAAAATGTTATATCAGCAGCGGTACTAGATAACAGTATTCATATTTAAAAGAGCTAAATGGATTATGTACTAACAGTTATACATCCATGTCAATAATTCTATCTGCCATGTCAGTTTGTCTGGTAAGTTGATCGAACTAAATTTGTTGACAAAAGCACGTTACCTCTCCAATCCTTTCATGGATTGCTAAATAATTTACAAGTATCCAATGTTTAAAAATTATATTTTCAATTTAGTTGGGATTCTTTCAAGCTGATATGTCAAATGAGATAACAGACATTGTGTAGAGCTTCGTTACACATTCAAAATTCATATTTTCTAAGGAATGGCAACGGCCACCCTCGTTTTTTGCCGCCATTAAGATTTATTTTTTAATCATATAAATTACAGGGTAATTTGAAAATAGGGGTTAACGGGTTTCGATAATTAGTTCGGATTTGTGCATAAAAAGTTGGACTACGGTGATTTTAAACAAATTTGAATTGTTTATATAACTAAATAATTAGGACAGGGCAAGACTCGAGTTTCGGATCAAATTGCAGTCCCTTCCAAATATCTATTAGAATTATATGTTTTGTTTTTATTTTAACAAATAAAAGGTAGCTGGGCAGCATTATTGTGACAGTAAACCATAATTAATACAATATATTATTTTTTATATGAAAAATTGATTTACAAACTACAAAGCAAGAAGCCTGTTTGACATAAATTTTGAAAACCATATTTTTCTCATGTGGCATGATGTATTGATAGTATATAAAGAGACGAAAAAGTGTAAAATTCATGGTACGAATAAGAAGATCACTCTCTCCATGGACACGAGTACACGACACGATAATTAAGATTACCAGGAAGAAAGTCAAGTTCTCACTTTCATCAGGTCTGATCTCTTCTTATAGTGGACAGAATAAAAACTTCCCACTAACAAGAAAACCTCCCTTATAAATATTTTCAATTCCCAATTTGAGGAAAACAAGATATTAAATTTGCATTTAAATAGATAATAGAGGCACACACAAACCCACACAGAGAGATCAGTTGTAGAATTCAGGATTTCTGCAATAAACAGCTAAAAAGATAGAACAGTTGAATTTGCCTCCAGAAATTTTGAAGTTTACAATCATTGAATACATATCTGTAAAAATCCATCACACATCTAATTTTGTACACTAACTCCCTTCAATTCAAAAGAATACTTGTCCTGCATTTCCCTCGTACGTGAACGTCTTACCTAGTTAGCTAAAACTTAGCATCGGCCATCACCCAATAGTCCCAGAGGATCCGAAATAATCCCTAAATCAGCCTATCTGGGGGATGATGAATGTGCAGTACCATACTGACCATAGTTTGGGGAACCATCTCGCACTATAGGGCTTCGTCTACCTCTGTCTGACAAGGATCGGCCATAACTCGGGCTTCTAGGAATGGATGGAGTAGATCTTGCACTAGAGGAAGAGTAACTGGAGTCGTAACCACCATATTTATGAGAATAATTTGAGGATCGAGATCCAGGATCAACTCCAGGAGGCCCATCATCTTCGAAATCACTGGACCACCTTTGTTGATGATAATGCCGTCTGCTGAGTTTTTCAGACGAGTGGTTATATTCGCGGTACGAACCATGTCTAGATACATTATAACTTGACGACCCAGCTGCCCAAGGTCTTTCATCTGCATTTTCTGGGATTGGAGCATTTATTCCAGGATATTTAACACTCATTTTCCTGGATGGCTCAGCAACAGTTGGATCAAGAATTTCCCCTTCTTCAGTTTCTTCCTTCGTTGCCTCATCAGCAAAAATTGTAATCCCTGATGGCTGGTCTTCATCATCTGGATCTGAAAATTTAGAAAACAAGATGAAACAAATTTTGAAGATGTGTGTTTCACGCATAGAAAACAAAAGGTAAAGACATTAAAGAAGGAAATTTAAACCCTGCCGCCCAGTGCACAGAGAACTATTTCAACAAATCATCAAGATGAAAACTGTTTTTACTGTTCTCTACCTAAATAACCCGGTGGATATCCTATTTCCCGCATTCTGTTAAACCAAGGAGGTGGATCAAGCTCCTATACAATAAAAAGGAATGATGATGAGTATAGATGTTAATTATGACAATTCTAATAATATATTTACTTATAAATAAAAATATTCTAAACTTAACCTACAAGCAAATATTCAAGGCTCACATAAAACCATCCATGAACAAAGAAACAGAACCTCACTCATCTCAAAGCAAGATTATCTCACCCCGAGTCCTAAAAGTTTCCGCGTCTCAGAATCAAGTACACCTGGCCTTAAACCATCATATTTCCCCCCAGGAGAGCTGTGAAAATATCGAGTGGGGTTACGAGAACTAGAATGTTGATTACGTCTAGTCTTGTGCTGTTTTCGGGCATTATTGATGGTAACATTGTCACGGGGCTTAGGACATTCTTTAAGTGCATGGCTGTATGAACCACAGTTGAAGCAACGGGAATTATCTAACATCCCCATGTCTCTGCACAAAATAAACATGGGTTTGCAGTTCAGCCAGATGATCGACTCACAAGTCAATAGAAGAAAGTAGAGATTTAAGTTGAACAATTTACTTTTGAGACAACTCGAAAAATTTCAAAGGTGCTGGATATACCAAGACTTTAGCTAATTGATGTGTTAGCTTCAAGTTGCCATGTTTTTTTAGAGAATATACCAACAGTTCAACAATAAAATAAAACCAATAAATGACAATACTCAAAATAAACATGAAACGACACATAAATAAGAAAAGAAAAACATACCCATCCAAAACAAGGTAACCAATTATGGAGTGACCAATCATATAATGTTATTTAAATTTAGTGACTAATTGGGAAAAAAATATACTTCAAGAATCCATTCGAATTTCACTTGAACTTCAATGACCCTTTTTGAGATTTAACTCTTAACAGTAACATTGTTATAATCCTCTTTAATTTTCTTAGCTTTTAAAAATATTCATTTACTACTAAACTACAGATAATATATAAAGATTGTGAAATAAGTCCACAGTAATTGTAATATTTCTATATTTGCATGCTTACCTTGCAGTAATGATTAAAATTTCAATTTCCTTTTATTTCTTAATTTACTACTTAAGTGTTACTTTTGAAAAAATAAAAAACTAAAAAAAAAAATACATGGTACATCTATTTTGATAGAAGCCCAATGGTCATGAATTACCCAGAATATATTTTCTTCCATGCTTCCGTATACATTAGTAAAATACACGTATGACTTGAATGGATAATATATTTTCTTCAATGTTTTGTAATGGCATAATATATTAGTTAAATACATAAATTTTAGGCACAAACTGCATATCGGCGTATGATTTGTGTATTCTATTTTGTACTATAAAGTTTATCCCCAGTAATAGTAAAGGAATTTGCAAATTAAATTAAAAAGAAATAAACAAGGCCCCTCTACACTAATCTTAAGATCCTTCTCTCAACCCACATGCGCACAAACCAACACAAATAACAAAGAAAAACATACCCATCCAAATTAATGGAACCATCAGTTGAAGTCAGAGCCAAAGAATATCCACGGTCATAAAGAGGGACAGAATTTCCATCCAGTGGTATAAACACCTCACTCGATTGATTGCTTATTTGGTTGTCCACCCAAAAGGTCTACATAGAGTAGAGAACATGAAAATAAACCACAAATTCACTAACTATCGAGGTAAAAAGATAAATCATCCATTGCAAACCATTCAATTAACAGAAAGGTAAAATGATGTGAGCATTTAAGAGTCATTTTATTTGGAAGTAAATATTTCATTGGAAGGGAGCTTAAGGATCTACAAGCCCATTCAGATGACACATCAAAAATCATGAATGCATTTTTAAAATGGAATTCTACATCTATATCTTGTTAAAAGGCTCATTTCAAAGCATCTGAAACCATCAAAGGAACAGTTTTTTACAGGAGGTACCCATGCATAGTTGAATACAGATAATTATAACTCCAGCAGAAGTGGTGGCGCGCCAATGATGATGTTGCTCAAGTCAATTTTACATTACCAATAATTCTTCTTGCCCTTACAATAGCCAGACACAGGCGCAAGCCAATATCACTATCTTAAAAGAGAAATATTTATTTTACTCCAACACTAACAAACTATTCAAACTGGTAATTCTATGGCCATAAAAAAATTAAACTTCTAACCCAACTTTAAGCTTGTCCAGATGTGCATAAATTTGTTCAGATATTAACAGAATAGGCCAAAATGCTAATGAACTCAAATATTGAGAAGAAAACTAACAGAAGTCAATGTATTTTTTCCAAGTTAGATAAATGTAGTTCTTAAATTTTAAAGTCTTTGAGTTTTATTTCATGAAATACATGTCAAGTTAATGATTTATTGATTTTAGATCCACCACTGGACATGAGTACAACAGGGAGATAAAATCATACCACTGCAGAAGGCTTATCCACACCAACACAAAGAGCTGGGAAGTAAGTCTCTTCACCAGATACTAAAAATTCTTCTGAATCCTAAATTGAATAAACATTCAGGTCAGCACATGAAGATTGTGCAAATGAAAATAAAGCAAACAACTGCATAAAAGGTTAACTATATTAAATATGTTACATATCAGGATAACAGTGTACAAAGGTACAATCAATTGTGTCCACGACAATGAGGGAGGTTTCTCGTCAATAAGCTAAGGCAAGAAATGAGAGACTAAAGTGTAAGAATTCAAGCAAACCACATTTCTCATATAAATTCATCAGGCTTACATTTGATGACGAGCAGATTTGTCCGTGCCAACGTGACCATTGCTGTAATAGCTCCTCCAGCTTTCTTTTACTATCTCTGAGAAAGATAACAAGCTTGTCAGTTGTCAGATACCTATAGGAGATACATTTAAAACAAAAAAATGTATTACCATTTCATAGTTCATACCTGGTCAGATAATTATAATTAACACGCACGGAAGGTTGTTTTTCATCATCACTTAATCGGGGTCTCTTAACCCTAGATATTGCTAGGAGGTCAAGTTATGAAAAATACAAAAAACTGGGTTATGGGAATTGTGTAGTAAATGAATACGAAAATGAAAAAAAAATGTTAGAGCAGGATACGACTAGCATCTATTCCTTGACCACTGACAAGGGTTTCATCTCTTTTACAATTTTTAGGACTAATTTCGTCTTCAACAGCTAGAAACCCATTCTCAGCATGCGCCACAGAGCTGATACAATTAATCTTATCCGATGCTGCAACAGCTTCAGCCAGTTCAAAACTCACTGGCAGAGTAGACATGCTAGCAAACCCATCTGTTTCACCATCAGTTGCCATCATAGCTCCCTTCTTTTCATGTACAACATCAGAGATCTCTTCATCGATCCCGTCTCTGAACTTGGAGTTTACGGGTAAAGAATCGACTTCCCTGGGCTCACAACCGGATTCGTGTAATTCATTATTCTCACTTCCACTTCGAGAAATACTCGAAGCAGGAAGGTTGATGAAATCCTCGGTTTCCATAGATTCTAGCATATGCCCCCAGGTATAACAGTGCACTGGTTGCATGTAATAAATCAGTATGGATATCAAGAGTCTACTCAATAGGTACCAGAATGAAGTTAATAATCAATGTTCAACAATCGATAGGCATCTGAATGAAGTGAATAGTTAATACTCAACAAGTATCTGAAAGTACTGGAGGTAATGTTCATAAATTCAGACTTTATTCCTCTATCCAAGTCTTAAGATCATCTCCAACCCATTTCACCAAAATGGTGCAACTTTCAGATCATCCTATTTAGTCATCTTAATTCATTACACCAAACGTTACATTAAAAAAAAAAACATTTTCCTTCCCTGATTTTAAGTTCTCAACAAATACTTTATTTCAAAAATTATTTAATTACATATTCTATTACTACTAAAATTATATTTAATTAACTAAAATATTGCTTTTATATATTAATAATAATAAAAAAAGAATTACACTAATTATCACAATTAAAATCATGTTACGTTAAAAACAAATATAAATTAAATTAAATAATCAAGTAATAAAAGGATATAATAGGAATTAAAATTTGTTTAAGTATAAAATAAAGCACATAATGAGATATAATTAAAACTGTATACTACACCAAATGAACAATATTTCTCTAATTTAGTGTGAAATTTTGAAGACCGGTTGGAGCATCATTTTCACACCAAATTGGCATTTTACGTCATTTTGAAGTTGGGTTGGAAATGCCCTATGAATAACTTCCATATATTTTATGTCTCCTGAGCTGATTCAATAAATCTGCGCTCCAGTTCTTCTTCAAGATGTACTTTGACAGAAGACCTCAAAAGATAAATTTCTTTTGTTATCTAATATCATATAGTGATGCATACAACTGAATGCACTCTATCAAAATAGAAACAAGCAATAACCGAAAAAAGAAAAAAGAAAAAAAGAGGTTTAGTAACAAAAAAGTTTGAATATAAAATACAAAAAACTATGTTGGTGCCTCTTTTGCATTAAAATCAGAAGTCCAAATCAAAATCTAGGACAGATTGATTTAAATTTATATATTAAACTTTTCGCAGTGCCAAGTACAGCATTGCAGTTTCATGTGAACAAAACTCGATTTTAGTTCCAACAAGACAAACTTTGACAACGAAAGTGTTCAATCCAATTAGCCTATAACAGCATAATCCTATGAACTCAGATTTAGGCAACTTTCGGATTTAGGCATCATATTTTCGCAAAAAGTTCAATTACCAACCAAAAAAAAAAAAAAACATTTCCTACCAAATTAACATCGGGGTACTACTTAATTGGGATTCATATAAGAGCGAGCTTACTTAAGAATAGAGAAAAGGCGGAAAAGCGACATGAGGGTTTGCGATTCACCTTGAAGTTGGGGATACTCGACTACGCCGAAAATTGTGAAATGTGAGAACTGAACCTGTGAAGCCAATAAGGTCCGATAAAGATCGAAAAATGATTCAACAAATCGCTGAGTGCGTGATTCTCGTGCGCGATGCGTGCGTGCTGAGAGAGGATTTCTTTAATTAAAAAATACAAAAAGAAAAGAAAAGAGGAGATAAAAGACACCCGGCCAAAATGCATTTTAAAATAGTATTTTATCAAAAAATATGTAGTCAAAAAATTTGAATATTTGAATTTACGTGTAATATTATTTTACTGTAAAATATATAATTGAAAATAAGAAAGATAATACATTTTAAAAATAATTGATACCAAACAATGACTTAATATTTATTAACAGGTATATCTGTGATTGCAATATCTAGACGTGGGTAAAGAAAGGAAATAAAAACATGAACAAGGCCCAAAAATGACTCACAAACAAGGATATTTCTACATGTACATCAAGATATACATAAATGATTACATGATATTATATGGTACTTTATTGTTTGTCAGATTAAAACACAATCACATTTTTCATCAATTTTTTCCTCCACGTCATTTCAATAACCATTTATGTATCACTTTTATGTACAACTAGCAAAATCCAGATAATAAAGGACGCAAAAGTGGCCCACAAAAAAGACAATAACAAGCTCGCAAGAAGAGGTCTTCTTTAATAACAATATTAAAAAGGAAAAAAAATAATTACCATACTTTAAAATGTAATTTTTAAATATTAAATTTGTAGAATTCTTCCATAAATCAATATTTTCTTTCCTAAAATTATAAATATATCAATTTAAATAAAAGAATAATGTGGAATTGATGATTAATAATAATTAAAAAAAAAACAATTGATGATTATTCTCTCTCATTTTTTCGCCTTCTAAGAAAAAAAAAGAAATCGGCTATCTTATTCCTTAATATTCTCACATATTCTAAAACAAAAAATAGAATCATGAACCTCCATGGCAATGCATGATTATCCAGCACGTGAATAAATTGACCACCAATTTCCAACATGATTTCTCTGAAATAATTATTTCTTTTTCTCTAGATTTATTGATCAATGCTTATGCATCGTTTTCACATCTATTGGTCATGGCGCACGAAATTAAATAATTGTTTGTAAACAATTTGTTCTGATCACAAGAATCGACCATAATATTTTTCGATCATTTTGTGTGAAAATTGTGATGGTGATTGTGCCATAATACGTTGAGTGATTATGACATATAGATTGTGTGGCTTTGACGATAAATCACAAAATTATGCAATCTATAGTTTCAAGTATGCATGTACAAGTTAAGAGCGTGAACTAAGACATGCATCTTTAGAAAATTGTTATTTCGTACAAATATTATCATTATGCTATGTGATCATGTCATACAATGTTATGATGTTGTGTAGAGTCTATGACAATCATTTATAAATATGTGACACTATTTTGTGGCTCCATGTCTCTTTGAATCATAAAATCTTTAATCTTAGTCCTAAGAGGACGGAAAAATTCGATCCTCCAATTCCCCAAGCCTCGAGGGAATTTTTTTTGGAAATTGGATGCAGTTACTAATTCATGATCTGACATGTACAAACATTTGGACCTCTTAGAGATTCTAACCAGGGAGCACGCAGATCCCAGGAAATACCTTTTATCTCATACTACTCTCTCGATACATAATCGAAAATGAAGTTCATTTTTCAAAAGCATCGTTAGAAAAAGTTTTTTTTGACCTAAAGTATGTCTCTTTGAGAAATATGACTTCTGCAAGAATTATAACATAACTTCGAGTCTAAAGACTTCATTTAGAACATGAGAGTAAAAAAATGTAAATAGATTGTTAGCAAACTGGATTTTTCCATCCAAATTTCATGATATTGAAATCGTTGAAGATGGTATTTAACCTTCAAATCTTAAAATTATGGTTTTGTTTAATTTTATCTATTGAAAATTAAACAAAAACAACGGTGTTACACTGTTCCACATTAGTTACATCTAAATGACAAATAAATGTGTCACATTATCGATATTATGTCACGGTTTCAAGGACGAGACATACGAGGAAACATATATCACATTTTACACAATTAAAATGACTAGATATGCTGCAAACTAGACCTATTTTTCACATATTGGTCACAACTTTCGAGAGAAAAAATGAATTCATAGAGATAAAAACATCATATTGTATTACGTTATATATAACCGAGGTCACAAATATAACATTGATCCAATGCTTTCAAAGTCATAATTTTTTAAGGAATAATTGTAGCAAAAACTCCAAACCTTTTAACATTAGCAAACTTTCCCCAAACATTTGATTTGTTATCGTCGTTACCCCTAATATTTCCAAACGTTGCAGGTGAGGCTCTTTTAAATGGTTTCCATCCATTTCTCCATCAGTTGACCACCTAAATAAAAAATTGATCATTTATATCAAAATAAGGGAGGGGCAAAATGATAATTTACTATTTTTCCCATAAAATA